>PVJC01009635.1:0-45449 GCA_004026665.1 Murina feae | reverse complement strand
CCGAGCCTCTGATGGGGCTGGGGGCAGGTCCCCAGTGATGACACACACACATACACACACACACACAAAAGGCGCCTGGCAGACTGGGGCCATCATAGGACATCCACTGAGGGGTCCCAGACTGTGAGAGGGCACAGGTCGGGCTGAGGGACTCCCTCCACCCCGAGTGCACAAATTTTTGTGCACCGGGCCCCTAGTCTGTTGATAATAGGGAGAGAAGTACACACTTATATTTGGTAATAATGTATGTTTTTAAATGGTCATTAACTTTGTACAATGGTGGTTGAAGAGTGATGATATAATATCATAATTACCCCCCTATATGTGTATAACTTGACTTGGATTTTCAGGAAAATAATTCAACTATAAGCTTCCTGCCTTCTGCACCATTTTGCAGTTCTCAGAAGTGTTAAATAAAGTTTGTTTGTAACACCCAAGTTGTCTTTTTGGATCATTTTTTAACATATGCAAATTTAAGTGGGACATGCGAGGGACTTATGTTTACAACCCGGGGGGGGGGGGGGCTCCCGTTGGAGAGAAACCAGCATGTCAACTTGTAAATTATTAATGGTATGGTTTAAGGAATGGAATAGTCTTGACTAAATATACAATCAGGAGTGCATTTTATTTGGCTATTTTTCTACACAAGCCACTGATAATTCTAGGCTTATCAAATCACACCATCGGGTAAAATTATTGTGTGCTTTTTAAGAAGGTTCAAAAGAACACCTGTTCTTACCAACAAATATCCTAAAAATCTAGTGATAGCCTGAAGATTACATGAGATGCTGACCTATTTAGAAAGCTCCTGAAAGCCCCAGTATTAAAATTACGCCACTGTGGAACTTCAAAGGCTTGGTGCAGTAAGATGAATTTGGAATGTCAGTTCAAGATCAAGTTAAATCACTTCATTATTCTAACTCAATGTTTTCAGTCAAGATGAAGACTTATTCCTTCAGTTTTTTTTTTCATACTGCTGGATCTCTCATCAACAGCAGAAGATCTACCCTACACATCACCTTTTAAACTAAGTGTGGGGATGTTTTTCTTGCTGATTTAATTTTTCTTAGTCTTGCAACACATGTAATCTCTGACTATAAGATCACAGGAATAAACTACATGTAGGCGGATATGTTTTTCTTCTCTTTTCTGTGTATGTTATAATTTCCAATTTTTGTTGACATAGCTGGCAATTAATTCTAGCATTTTGAAATGCATGTAGAAGGCAAATGATAATTAACAACAAATGTGTCTTGTCTGCATTCTCCTACGTTCCTCTTCAATTTCACTGGCTTCAACAGACTACTCTCTGCTCCAAACTGCATGTAGCATCCAGCTATGTAATTTACGAGCTATTTATCTTTCCGTCTAGAGTAGAGGTGGGCCAGTTGGGTTTTTTGTTTTGTTTTGTTTTTGTAAAAGATCTCTTGGGGCTTTGTTATTCCACACTCAGATCGCCTTTCTTCTGGACTTGGCCTCGACGAGCATCTCTAGTCTGTACACCGTGACCGAGGCCCTGCCAGTGCCTCCTCAGCACCATGTGCATCACTCACACTCCTAACCTTGCCTGTTTCTTTGGTTTTGCCTGATCCTCTATTCTGGTTATTCTGTTTGCCTTCTATATTCACTCTCCATTCTTTCCTGCCCTCCTCCAGGCCCCAGGAAGCAGTCCCAGGGAATGCATCTCTAGCTCCCTTATCTTCTGGCTTCTGGTTGAAGTCAGCCTGTGGGAGGCCCCAGCAGATCAATGGGAAGGAAAAGAACGAGTTGGGAGCATGTTTGTGTTCTTGGGTGACACTGTCCCTCCTGACAGACTATTTGAGCTCCTACTAGACCTAGGAATGCTATTTGTCCTCCTCACTCCTTGGCCCTGAGGGTGATAACACCACCCAATATTAGGGCAACTTATTAGAGGAGCAAAATGCTAAGTTGAATACTCTGTACCATTTGTAAATTGAACTGATTCATGCTAAGTGGGTGTATCAGAACATTTTTACTTTAAATTACAGAAAACCCAACTGAAATTGGTTTGAACAACATGTTTAGTTTATGTAGCTTGAAGTCTGGATGCCCACAGTGTCCAATCACTGCCAAGTAGGCTAGGATTACTTTTAGACTAATCATTTTTATGGTGAAGATCAAGATGAGGTCATCTTCCCCTGAAGCACATGAACTGAACATGAGAACAGTGGGTATATCTCAAAAAAGGAAGTTCTCTAGAAAGAAAAGAAGAGTGGATAGTGGAAAACCAAGTCCAATACAGTTGTCGTGTTCAAAGTTATTCCTTCTTTAATAAATAACATTTTGGCCTACCATTGAGATCTAGTTTCGATGAGTTGAATCTCATAAACAAGGAATAGAGCACAGATGTTCAATTAACATGTGTTGAATAGAAACCAAATGCACTGAACTATCATATGCATGGTCTGGAACTGGGATTGCACTAGGTAACCTCAGAGACCCCTTCCAACTCAAATTCAAAATTAACTCTATGGAATATAACCAAAGGAAGAATTCCCTCCCAGGCAGCATGCCCAATGATGTTTCTTAGTATCCATGGGAAAGGTAATGCAGAAGACAAATATAATATGACTACAATAATCATATTTCCTACCAGTCCACTGGGACTGGAGACACAAAACAGATGAAATGGAATAAAGTGGTCATGACCATAAGGGCAGGAATGCCCATTTGTTGAGCACGTCATTTGCACCAAGCTCTTTGCTAGACATTCAGATACATTTTATTATTTAATTTAAACATGGCAACAACCCTATGATCTAGGTATTAGCTCACCAAATTACAGACCAGAAAATTGAAGCTTGGAGCTAAAGCAAAATTTCCCAAGCTTAAATGTAAACCCAAGCATGTCACACGGCAGCCCTCACACTAAGAGTTGTGGACATAAATCAAGACCACCTCAGGGGCTCTTCTTATTTCAAGAAAACAATTCCTTAAAAGCCATGCCAGCTATTAGCTGTCAAAGAAGAGCTACTTGTAGGTCTCGCTAATGTCCTACCGGATCCTTTAACTACCAGGACAGGTTGTTCCATTTGTAAAATAAGGAAAATAACTTCTGAGCCAAGGATACTGTCAGATAAGTGCGCTTACAGAAAGATAAACACAAAATGGCATTTCAGGTGTGGAAGATGCTTTAGAGATCCTGAGGTCAAAGGACAATGAGACCAGAGAAATGAAGTCCCTTGTCCCCGGTCACATTCCTGGTGAACTGAGGAGCTGGGATCAGGATGCAGACCTGCCATCGTTGGGCCAGTGTTCACTCGCACATTGTCAGTGGTCACAAGCACACCCTAGCCGTGAGCACAGTGAGGTCATCGGACAATTAGTATTATTTCATGAAGACTGCTTTCATTGAGTTCCTAATAAATTACTGTTAATTTATTTTCATTGTTTGATAGGCAGTTTGGTTGTTGACAAGTAAACTAATGTTAAGCTACAGGATCAAGAAACATACTAGGAAAAACTGAGAATTTTCTGCTTTTATTAGGTTGGTATTTTATTTTCCTCACAGTAAGAATTAATTAGTCATTAAGCAAGAAAAAAAAAGTAAGACTACATTAGCCCCCACATTTTTCCTTATCTTTAAATAATTAATCAAAGAAGAGAGTGATATGGTACTTTACCTATCTAGTACTTTACATACCTAAGAAGAGTAGCAAACATAACAGTCTTAAGGTAGAACTTGCTGACTGAGACTCGTGATGTACGAGAAGAAGATGAGTCCATCTCTGTTTCTCCTCCTCCCATCCTGATTCCACCCCCTAGCCTTACCCTCCCCCCCCCTTTTCTCTCCCCTTAGAACCAACCCCAGACCTGTCGTGGATACTTCAAGTGAAGTCTATCCCCTGATATTCCAGCCAACAGATGCCATCCCAGCAACATCCCTAAAACTCTATATCCTCTGTGCCAACCCAGCATGTTAACACAGCCTCCCTTACAGAACTCAACATATGTTGAGATTCGCTCATTGTTTGGTCCCCCTAGGAGACTGTAAGCTTCCTGAGGGCAGGGACCATGTCTATTCTTCTTAATTTCTCCATGGCACAGCCTAGTGCTTAGGACATAGAACACTAAGTTACTGGCTATGTGATACCCCCAAACCTCCATGGCTCCCCCAGTATCTATTCCATAAAAATCCTTTTTATTTTTCACCTGCCATGCCCTCCATAGTAGGGTATGACAGGTAAAATATCTTCTCCTGGCTTTTCCTTCTAAACAAATTCATCTTCCTAGAATCAATTTTAGGCTTCCCCAATTCATGCCTCCTCTGAATTTCTATGCTGCACAATCATGTTCTACCTTGTACTATCATTTTAACATTTTATAAAATGTCCTTCCAGCTCTTGAACAGAAAATTACTTAAAAAATTTAGTAGGTTATTTCACAGGGCCCGATACTGTATATGTATGTATATAGTCACACACACAGAGACACACACACACAAATAGTGATGCTTGATATTTGTTGTACAAAAGATAAAACATGAGGCCAATAGATTGTAACACCCCACAACCATTTTTGGCCCTATGAATCTAGAATTGGATTTTTAAAAAGTGATATCCAGATTCCGTAGATCTAACACTGTAGAGAAGGTTATATTTTAGCAGTGGAAATAAATACGATCTGTGAAAATGTCACTTTTCCTATTTTAAACTTAAATTCATCAGTCTCTCTGTTTGCTTGACGCAATCCAGCACTTTTCCTTACCAAACCCGATATGTAAGAGTCTGGAAGCCATAGAAATGCAGTGCGTATTTTTTTCAAATAGCTCAGAAAGATGAAAGAAAACACCTTTTGCTGGTAAGGGGGAAATATCCATTTCTGGTACTCACAGTCCAAAGTCCAACTCATGAGATGCCATGAAAACCACCACATGGTTCTTTGGAAATTAAACTAACTCAGAATACTCTTCCACACTTACCTGTTATACTTGGCCTCCTTGACAACCCTGCCCTTTCTGGGCCTGCACAATTTCTTCCCAAACATATATGATCATGTCATACCCCAGGATCTTAAATGTGGCCTTGGTTTACCTTTCTAGCATATTCTCTGCCCCATGCACCAATTTCATCAGCCAATCTGTCATTCTGGGCAAACAACACTCCACATTGAGGTCTTATGTCAGACAAACATTTTCTACAAGAACAGAGAGTAAATATGTTAGGTTTTGCAGGCCATACAGACTCTGTCAACACTACTTGACTCTGCCATTGTCGTGTGAAAGTACCTATACCCAATGCATTTAAAAAAATGGGTGTCGGTGCCTTCCAATAAAACTTTATTCATGGAAGCAGAAATGTGAATTTCATATAATTTTCACAAGTCCTGAAATATACTTCTTCTTTTGATTTTCTTAATCATGTAAAAGTGTAAAAATTATTTTTAACTCCAGACACTTGGTGGCCAGATGTGGCCCCTGGCTCACAGTTTGCCATCTTCATTCTATGGCATTGTACCTGTTCTGCCTGCCAAGACTTCCTTTTCTTCTCATCTGCAGATCCCTTTTCATTCTCCAATGAAAACACCATGCTCCCCAGAGAAAGCATCATTCCTCTCAGAGGTGATTCTATGCCTCTTCCTTTCTGCTCCCCAAACTTTTGGTTGGACCCCCGACAAGGAACATGATGCCGTCAGCTGTGGCTGCTGTTATTTTGTGAGCTCACTAGGTTGTGTTTTTCTGTGATCCTCCTAGTATGTCTACTAGCAATTGAACTCTGCACGAACTTCACACCTGCTTCCCTCTGCTACACAATGCCTAGCACACAGGCAACACTCAGTAGACATGCTTGTAATTATAAAAACTTGTTCCTTACCTCTTTCCAAAACCCACCTGGAGTGTTGATAATGAAATCCAACTAGAGCACTAGGACCAGAAAAGTTGGGGTGAGCAGGTGCTATGGACTGATGCCATCTCTGAGACTGAGCAATGGCCTCAGTCAAAGATAACAGGTACATGGTCTTATCAGAAAAGGGGGAGCAGAGCACAGCTTCAACAAAAGCAAAGTTTTGTTTCTTTTTTCCTCTCGGCATAAGTTTTAAAGGCAGTCACTCATGTGGAAATTTGTGTAGGTCACTTGGCAGTAGGCTAGGCATTGTCCTACACTGACAATTAATATTGCAAAAAAAGATTGTGATGTTTATATGGCTGCATCCAGAACAATTTGGGAAATGTAAGGGCAATCCCATGAGGAAGAGAGGTCCCAGGATGCTGCTTTCTGGAGCTCTAACTGGAAACAACCACAGAATTCAGAATATACCCAAGGCAGAGTGGGGAGCCAGGTCGCCCAGCCCCTTTTCCCTAATGCTTCTTCTTCGAGGTCAGAGGCTCGTGTCCGATAGGCTGGATGTCTCAGATCATACCTTTGGCAAGGCTAGCATGTAAATGAGGGGAAGGTAGAACTGACATCCTCTCCTGAAAGATGAAAGAGCTGACACACACCCTCCACCAGCTGGATGCTCGGGGAAACCTACAGAACAAGTGGCTGGCGTGCTGCAGTGGGAGCCTGGGTGCTCCTCAAGCACTGCTTCAAGGACTTAATCAAGACCCCAGAGATAGTCTCCAAAGAGCCCAGTGGAAATGACTTTAGCTTAGAAAATGTTCGGAGTGGGCAGTGCCCCATCCTGGCAGGAGGAAACCTGCCATAATGTTTCTTACATGACAGAGTAGCAGCATCCCCCGTGGAACAGGCAGCGTGAGTCAGCTGTGGAGTGTAGCCCGGCTAAAGGAACAAGGGACTTGGTGTACAGAGTTATTTATTATTAACTAACTGAAAAAGACCATCGATGTCAAGAGCCCAGCTGTCTTTTTCTGGCAGAAGTTAGCTAATGGGCAGAGTGCCTCTTGAGGTCACTCCCAATTTACTCTCGCAACACTATTTGGTTGGCATTAATAAAGACCTTACTTCTTGCTTTTTTATAAACATGTGCATTCCCTTTACCTAAAGCAGCGGTTCTCAACCTGTGGGTTGCGACCCCTTTGGCGGTCGAACGACCCTTTCACAGGGGTCGCCTAAGACCATCCTGCATGTCAGATATTTACATTACGATTCATAACATTAGCACCATTAGTTATGAAGTACCAACGAAAATAATTTTACGGTTGGGTCACAACATGAGAAACTGTATTTAAAGGGCCAAAAGGTTTATATTCTAAAGTCAGATCAGTCCATTATCCTACTAGTTATAGAGAAGGGGGATAAATCCTGACCAGCCAAGGGGAGGTTAGGGAGGGAGGAACAGTGGAGGAGAGTATTTCAGAGCACAAAATTTGGAGTCATAAAGATCTGCGGTCAAATCCCCATGGGACCACTTATTAATGATATGATCTTGGCTTACTCTATCTGCTCTATGCCTCAGTTTCCTCATCTGAAAGGTAGAGATACTGACAGTGACCTGGTAAACGTGCTTTACGATTAAAATAACCACCGCACATATAAAGCAATGAGCACCAAGAAAGCGTCAGCTGCTCCTCTAATTATCTGCATCCCCACAGTATGTCATAACAGCTTGCACACAGTAGGCACGAACTAAATATTTACTGATCAATTAGCTAATTTCTTGCAATTAAGCTGGTGGCCATCCAGTTGCTAATCATGATGCCAACTCAGAGAAGCTGACTGGCCTGGCAGATGCCACGCTTTTCATGATATGCTGACAAATAGTAAAACCTTGTCATTTACAAATGGGGAGTGAGTAAACATGAGAAAGCGAATGGAATGTGATGAAAGGCGACTTAACAAGCATTACTCAGCATTGACAACTGCAGCCAGAGGCTGCTCAGCAAAGCAAACGAGTACCTGGCCCAGGGCCTGAGCCACTCACAAACTGGTAGGCGCTATTATTATCATCGTTCCACCCTATGAGCCTGAGATCCACGCTTCTGCTGCAGTGATCCTGACCTCATGGAGAGGCAGGCTTTACAGGAATATTAATAACCTTGCATTTATGTACTAGTACATCCATATGTCTTAGGATGTATGGACCTGATGATGGTTCAATGAGTCCTGTATCCTTAGAATATTTACTCATAAAGCGTGAGACACTAAAAAGCGCTGCCACATGTGCTTGGGCACAAGCCTCAGGGCACAGATCACATGGACCAGGACGCCGCGAAGGCTGTGGAGTGTGCAAGTCAATGTCATAGCAGCCCTGCTAACCCACCTCAGCCCGGTATCTGCGACCTTCCCGTTTCTCCTCCCAGATAGTGACCCCAGAACAGAACAACACTGGCCTACCCTTCGAGGTGATAGTCAGCAAGTGAATCTGCTTGTAGTATTGTTGGAGTTGCCCTTTTTGAGAGATTGGCTAGATTATACTGTGGGGCTTTTCTAGAGGGTTCTGAAATTAATGTGCGCATTGAGTCAAATTGTTTGGTAGAACAGTGACCTGGCAATCAAAATAGGCCTCCCTGAGTACTGGGGCCAAACAGGGACACACCAAGCTTTATAAGCTGATGGAACTAACCAATCAAAGGCCTTCTGGCCCTGGTTGAGGAGTGTGCGTGGAACTAGAAAATAGATGGCTGGTGAGTGGGGATTATAATAAAGCTGGGAGAAGTAAGTTGCTGATTATGTGGGTACCTGAAACCTGCTGGGCCTAAGACACAGCAAACAAAGAGCTGCTTCTGGCTCCCACCATGACACTCTCTGTTCTGGAGATCTCATTGTGAGATGATTAAATTTCTGAGAAATTTCTGGGTCTTAAGCACCATCCCAGGAGAGGTGGTTCTGGAAAGCCTGGCTAGGGACCACAGTCACATCAGCGCAGGGGCAGACAACCTCACGAGTCCTAGGACCAAAACACAAAATTCTGAGCTCCAGATAAAAGAATCGTGAGGGCTTCATTTTTCCCCTCTGTCACGCGCTGTCGCTCAGGTAATTTCGTGTAATCCAGGCACAGTCTGTGTCAATGTCTCGTGATGAATATGCTTTTGATGGCTTTATAATGACTCTAAGAAGCATTCTCATTCAAGCTAAATGATGTTTGGGGGATTTGAATAACTGTCTCATGATTTAAGCCTTCCTTATTATTAAATAAAAATACTAAGCTCTCCCCTCTACCCCCCTTATGCCAGCCTGTGGCAAAATGGCCCCGCACTCCAAGTAGAAAGTGAAAGATTTAGGGAGAGCATGGTCAAAGCGTGTGTGATTGATGGAGTCCCTATTAATTGTCACTAAGCTTCAGGAAACACACCTCAGATCAATCACTGTGTCCTTGGGACTTGCCCAGCTGACTGGGAAGAGCTGCTCAACTTTTTCTTGCAGCTCAGCAGGCAGCGACATGTCCGCAGCTGAAGGACAAAAACTTTTGATAACTCCAAAAAAAGGTCTCAGAAGGTATATATGGAGCTCAAATGTGTTGGTTATCTAAAACATTTTTTATTTTTTTGTTTTGCAGCCCCAACAGCAAAGCTCACAGTCAGTCCCTTTGTCAGGCTAGCACAGATGTACCGTCCCTTATCCAAAAATGCTGGCACTCGATGTGTTTTCCATTTCAGAGTTTTTCCGATTCTGAAAAGATTTGCAGTATGCTTGTCATGGAACATTCCCCAGAGAGGTCTGGGGACTGCCTATCACTCAGCACATTAACACGTCTGTGTGAGCTGTAGGGACAGTCACACCAAGGGAGAAAGGAACATTAGTCACCGCTTCCCCTGGTTCAGGTTAGGCGCTGCTCCTGCCTTCAGGAAGAAAACACTGGCTGTTCAGAGCTTTCTGGATTTCAGTTTTGCAGGTGCTGGACAGCCAAAGTGTTCAAAGGCGCGATGGCAAAGCCTCAGAGCAGTGGCTCTCAATGTGAGGCCCCCAGCCTGGCAGCAGTGCCACCTGGTGCTGTTTGGAAATGGGGGTCCTGAGACCCCGCCCCAGACCTCCTGAGTCGGGAATGCAGGAGCTGAGGCCAGCCATCTGCCTTCTGCAAGCCCTCCAGGGAATTCTGAAATCCTGCAGGGGAGACCCCTTCCTGCACAGGTTCGAGCATCCACTCTGGTCTAGAAGCTAAGAGAACCGAGGCCTGGTTCTCTAAGCTGTGATATCTCATCTTATAGTCATTTAAGCTTTCAATCCGCAAAGTGGATATTGAGTCTGCTTACCCTTTTGTTAAGCAGGATTGTTATGCGAGTGTAAAGAGATCAGGCATGTAAAAAGGCTTTATCAACCATAGGGTACTATGTACATATCAGTTATTTTAAATAAGGATAAAATAAGACCATGAGATGGATATAAGAAAAACACTCTGGATGTTATCTTCCTCGGGTTTCCTGTCTCTAGGAGACCCAGAGTCCTGCTCTCAGCCAGCTCACATTAAAATGTGACAGTATTGCCCTAGCCAGTTTGGCTCAGTAGATAGAGCATCGGCCTGTAGACCAAAAACATCCCAGGTTGGATTCTGGTCAAGGGCATGTACCTTGACTGCAGGGCGCCTCCCCAGCCAGGGTCCTGGTCGGGGCTCATGCAGGAGTCAACCAATCGATGTGTTTCTTTTCCTCTCTCTTCCATTCTCTCTCTAAAAGATGGAAAAATATCCTCGAGTGAGGATGAACAAAAACAAAACAACAACAAAATGTGACAGTATCTGAAATAGTCAATGAAGTCTAATAAATGAATGCATTTTCAATGCTCTACCCCATGTGATTTTGAAAAAGACTTAAGACACTGTTGAAAGATGACATGTTCTGCACTTGGGTTTCTGGGAACAATCAACATAGAGAACAATCCATAAGGCAGCTGGTGCAATGGGAGGGTTCTTGGAAGAAGATCCAGAAAGTTCTGCCACTAATGAACAGGGCCACCTCTGGGCATCAGTGTCCAGCCCTGAGCATTGCTCTTCTGGTTCAGCTACTGGGATTCAGTTCCTGGAATCTGGCTCTAGAAACCAAGGGCAGGGGACAGCACATGAATTCAGTGGGAATGAACATGAGATAAGCTGCCTCCCCTTCTATAAGCCCAGGCAGGGAGCAGAAATACCAGCGAAACTGGGTTCCAGGGTACAGGACCTCATAAAGCAATACCACCATTTGTCCTGGTTCTCCTTAAAGGCAAAGCATTTTATTTGCTGTGAGTTTCCTGTAATGGCTATTATTGTATTAAATGAAAAGTTTCACCAGGAAAGCTCAGTCCATCAGGCATTCTCCTCTCTGCTGGGGCCGAAGTCCAGTGATGGAACCTCAGCCAACATCACAACATCCTGTCCCCACAGCTCCCCTCGAATCAGAGGCAGCAGCGCACAGCTGCCCTATCCAAGCCCGTGTGGGCAGGCTTTGTCTTACCTGGCAAAGCCATGTCTTCCAGGGCTTCTTGGCTGAGTCACCTGTTCCCGGGGTAGATAGCCCTCCAGAGGCTCTGGCATCTATTCGCCAGGCCTGTGCTTCCCATGTGGTCATAGATCTGAAACTCTTAGAAGCACCATCACACACAGAGCACAGGGTTTTGCCTGGGAATTAAAAACTAGCCCCTGAGCAGCATGACACACCTTGTCAAGCTTCCAACACAATTCCCAAGTTCTGTATGCTTTTGGGGGAGGCAGTGAGGTGGTTAAGGATAAGATTGGGGTATCAGGTTGCCTTCAAATACTTATTTATATCTTGGCTAATTCAGTCAACTTCTCTCTGCAATGATTTAAACCTCTCAAAACTGGGCAAAGAGGGTCTGGGGGTGTTAAATGATATTCTTTGTTAAAGAGCTAGACTACCACCTAGAACACCACCTCCCACATTGCAAGAGTTCCCAGTAAAAATTTCCCGTCCATTTTGCAGCTACTCTCCAGTGTAAGTCATGGAAACCGCCTTCAGCCAAGCCCTGGAGCCCTCCGGAAGCCCCGATGGGACAGAATACCCCCCTCAAGCAGAAGATCACGATTCCCAGAAGAATGAAAACAGTTCCATCTGTACTCACGCAAACATAAGGGCATGGGCACAAAATGGCACAGACCCAGCAAAAGAGACCCCAGGCCAGTTTAGAAAAATCACATTGCCCGTCTAGAGCGGTTCTATCCGTAAAGTTCCCAGCGCATGATCTGGTTTAAATACTGCTACAGCCCTAACCAGTTTGGCTCAGTGGATAGGGCATTGGCCTGCGGACCCCAGGGTTCCAGGTTCGATTCCAGTCAAGGACATGTACCTTGGTTGCAGGCACATCCCCAGTGGGGGGTGTGCAGGAGGCAGCTGATCGATGTTTCTCTCTCTATCCCTCTCCCTTCCTCTCTGTAAGAAATCAATTAAATATATTTAAAAAATAAAATAAATAAATAAATACTGCTACAGTCACCTTCTGCTTGTATAAGACTCCTGTATTTTTATTTATTTATTTGTTTGTTTGTTTTTAGTTTTAGTGCTTTTTAATAGACTGGGTTTTTTTTATTGTTTAAGGTATTACAAATAGTAGCACATGTCTCCTTTTTTTTTTCTTATTGACCACCCCCTGGCCTCCCCTACCCCCGGCACTTGCCCTCACACCCCCCAGCAAGTGTCTTGTGTCCCTTGGTTATGCTCATATGCATGCATACAAGTCCTTCCATTGATCTCTTAACCCCCCAAACCTTCCCTACCTTCCTGCTGTAGTTTGACAGTCTGTTCAATGCTGTTCTGCCTCTGTATCTGTTTATGTTCATCAATTTATAATGGTCTTTATTATCCATAAATGAGTGAGATCATGTGATATTTATCTTTCACTGACTGGCTTATTTCACTTAGCATAATGTTCTCCAGTTCCATCCATGCTGCTGCAAATGGTAAGAATTCCTTCTTGTTTATAGCAACGTAAGACTCCTATATTTTTTAAGTAAAATGAGACCCACATAGGAACATAATGTCAAAGTAAATTCTAATTGTAGGTGACTAGAATAGTCTATTGGTGGAAATTAAAGAGGAAAGCATATTTTTTTCCCAATACAATTGCTTCCTGGTAACATGCTAGAAAAAACTGCCCTGAGAAAAGCCTTTCTCCTTGAGAGGTGCAGCATGAAGTTACCTCCTGTGGCTGCTAGATGAAGGATTTGGGTTCAAACAGAACCAAGAAGCTATCCTATGCAATAGTTAGTGCTAAATTCTGTGTAGGACAAAGACCAGGACCCGCCTAAATTCTCCTCTCAAGAAACAAGTAGTCTAGTAAGAAAGAAAGAAATCTAGATAAAAAGCTGTTGCAGAAAGTAATGACAGTGAAGATAAAACACCAGAGGAATTCAAGGGAAGGAAGAGATTCATGTGGTCTGAGCGGTGGTGGGTCCCTGCAAGGGGAGGGGGTGTTGAAGGCTTAGAGGAGGAGGAGGCATGTGAAGTACGCCTGGGAGGAGGAATGGAACGAGAGGAGTGAATAAAGTTAGAAGCAGAGTGTTAGTTCTCTGGGTGTTCTTTGTTCCTAACGTGGTGTCTGGGTCACACCAAGTGTTTAAAAAATGCTTACTTAGTATGCATATAAAATTAGTGAATGGATGGTGTTCTACAAGCTATGCAATACGATAGCCACTGATAATGTATTTAAATTAATTAAAACAAAAGAAAATGTAAAAATCCAGCTCCTCAGTTGCACTAGCCCCATCTCAAGTGCTCAGGAGACACACATGGCCCCTGGGTATCATACTGGACAGTGCAGATGGGGAGTACTTCCATCCTGAGAAAGCTCTGCTGGACAGCACTGCTCTCAAAGGTAAGAATGACCTCAAATGCTAAGTGTTTAGTGCAATTATGAAACTCCCTAGGGGCTAATGAAACCACTTGTCTAGTTTATATATGTACACATATCATATATGTGATACATTTATTTTTTTACCCATGCTTATCATTTTCCTGCCGGTCCTTGCCTTCCCCACTCTGTGCTATGTTGTGGGCCACTCACTCTGGATACTGTTTCCATGCTCAGTGGACACCTATGGACCACAGAAGGCAGGGTGCAGGGAAAGGGGAGGCCCTGTCTCCACACCCACCCCATGGGGCTCCAGGAGGCATCCCTGGCAGTGGCTGCATCTCCTCCATATTCCCAGCAGGTTCTTATGAAGCTCCAGGACCCACTGGTGGCCTTGACTGCTGGGTGCTGGGTGCACTACCTCTTCCCCATGGCATGGCCCTTCCGCTTTGAGGTTGGGGGGTGGGGGTGGCTTCCTGCTGTGTTAATCTCTGGTTTGCCTCACTATTGCCTGTTTAGCCTCTGAACCCTCCCAACACCTTAAAAGAGTTCCCAGTGTCAACTTCTTTCCATTGAACATCCTGGCATGAGACATTTTCCTGACTGGATGCTGGCTGACCAACACATTGCGCCTATCCAGGTAACACATTTGAAGACAAGCAGTTATTGGTAAAAACTAGCCAATACAGACCACCTTTTCAGACAAGAAGTAAACCCTTATGGTTTTCATACTCCCACACCCCAGGTGCACCGTAATTAGCATTAGTTTGCATTGGAGGGGACATGATGATTATCCTAAGGCCCATTTAACTTTTGTTAGAAAGAGGCCTCAACACTCATCCAAAGAGAGACAGATACAAAGAGAAACCGAAAGCTAAGTCTGTGGCATGATGCGGATCAGATAAAGCCCCGCACAGAAATAATATGTTCTGCAGGCTCCATCTCTACGAAATTCTTAAACAAGAAAATCATACCTGAGGCGCAGTTAGTCAAATAGTGCTTGCCTTTGGGGCCTGGGCCGGTTGCCTGGGAAGTGATACAGGAGAACTTTCTGGAGAAACAGATATACAGCATCCTCATCCTCCATTGCGAAAGGGCGACGATGGGACACACAGATGCATACACTTGCCAAAATTACAAAGTTAAGATTTCGCATAACAATGTATAGCATTTACTGGCACATGAGGCACCGAAGAAATATATATAGTCAAGCATGAGGAGCAGGCGGCATGATGGATAAAACAAAGAAGAGCCCGGATGCTGATCACTGTCGAAGTCGGGCGATGGCTGCAAGGGGTTCCTCATGCATATTCCACTTACTTTGCAGGTGTTTGACGTTTTCCAAAATAAAACTTTTTTTTTTTTTAATCACAAAAAGAAGAGCTAGGTTTCTCTGACTTCAAGGCTCAAGCCCTTTTCACCAACCATTTCGCTTCAGGAAATGTTTAAAATGTATCCAAGCACAGGAGGACAATTCCAGGGCAAGGGGGATGCAGAAGGGCAGGCGGCCAGGCAGAGCCTCAGCAGCGCCCGCAGCAGGCAGGGGGCTGCACTGCACAGAGGAGGCACCCTGGCCCTGCCCTAATTTACATGTTTGCATTATCGCTGAAAAGAAGGTGCAGGCTGGAAAGAGCGGAGCGCCCCTGGGATGCGGAAGGAGACATGAAAAGCCTAGGAAGACAGGCAAATGAGTCAAACTTCTACCAGCAGAAAATTCTTTGAGCAAGTGTGAGTTTTGGAAAGTGAAAACGGAAAAAGGAGTCAGAAGAGGAAGGCCAGGAAAATACTGCCCTAAATATTTAAGAAAATAAAGATGGTCGAAGGGCTCCCTGTGATCACAGGATGCTATGATTCTGCAGGAGGAAGGCACGCGAAGTCAAGTGTGTGGCAGCCTCACCCCCGTCTCTCTGGCTCCTTTGTTGCACTAGGATCGTAGAGAATTTTTTGCAGCTGCCTGTGCTGGACCTGCTACCTCAGGCCTCCACAGTTTTTTCTGTTTGTTCGGCTGCTCCCTCTCACTGAATGACCTTCTCTTATATATTCTTTCAGACTCAGCTCAAGAATTATTATCTCCTTGATCGGTGCTGGTTGCCAGAGGGACGGGGAGTTGGGGGTTGGATGAAAAGGGTGACAGGATTAAGAAGTACAAACTGGGCCCTGCCATGTGGCTCACTGGTTGAGCATCAGCCCATGAACCAGGAGGTCATGATTCAGTTCTTGGTCAGGGAATCAGTCCCCGTAGGGGACATGCTAGGAGGCAGCTGATCGATGCTTCTCTCTTATTGATGTTTTTCTCTCTATATCCCTTTCCCTTCATCTCTCTTAAATTAATGTGTGTGTATGTGTGTGTACAAATTGGCAGTTACAGAATAGTCACAGGATGTAAAGTACAGCACAGGGAATATAGTCAATAATCCTATATAATAAAGAGCTAATATCCAAATGGTCATCACGCCCTTACACTGTCACACCATAATGGCTCAGACACTCAACACTTGGGAGAGAGGCCAGCCAGCCTATGGCCAGGGATAGGGACAAGCCGGCCAGCCTGCAGTCCCAGGTGCCAGTGGTTGTGGTTGCGGCCTGGGAGAGGGACAAGCCACATGCCCTATAGTCTGGGGTGCCCACCCATAGTCTCCTGCGGCTGCGGCCGGCCCAGGCAAAGCTGGCCCTGGTCGTGGTTGCCTGTGGCCAACCAGAGGGAGGGAAGCCCAAGTCCTGGGTGCCTGTGACCAGACAGAGGAGGGAATACTAGGTCCATGTGTGGGGCAAGGTAGAGGTGGTTAGGAGTGATGAGGCCAGCAGGGGAGCAGTTTGAGGCAATTAGGCAGGCAGGCGAGCGGTCAGGAGCCAACAGTCCCATATTGTGAGAGGCAGTCAGATATCCCCTAAGGGGTCCTGGGTTGGAGATGGTGCAGGCTGGACTGAGGGACCCTCCCCACCATGCATGAATTTCATGTACTGGGCTTCTAGTATTGTAATAATTATGTATGATGCCAGGTGGGTACTGGAAATATGGGGGAAAACACTATAAAGTATATGACTGTCTAATCACTATGCTGTACACCTGAAACTAATACAAAATAATATCAAATGTAAACTGCAATTGGATAAAAATAATTATATCCTTCAGTCATGGTCCCCAGAACCTCAGGCCCCTCCCAATGCTCCCAGACCATTCCGCCTGCTCGCCACCCCTCACCCCCACCCCAGCACTGATGATGTGAAGGTGTCTGCTTTGGTCCCAGTCTCCCACTGGTCCATCCCCTGCTCCCCAGGGGACTGATGATGTGCTATTCATCTCTGCATTCCCAGTTCTTAGCCCAGGGCTTTGCATTCTGCAGGTGCACAGGAAGGGTTTATTATATATCTGCTCTGGAGCTGATGGTTCTCTGGAGCTTGGGAAGACAAAGAAAGTAAAGCTATAGTGGCCTTACAGCCTTCCTGGGGCTGCTCAGGGCTCATCTGCATCCCCCACCTATCGTCTCCTCTGAGACCGAAAGTCCTGTCTTCAATTAGGCTGCCAGGTTCTGACAGAAGGGTGTTTGCGGTGGGTATTACGATTATCCAAGAGCCTCTCAGGATCACAACTATGTCAGAAGATCTGGGAATGGAGGCTAAAGGGATGCAGGCAATATTCCTCTATCATGTAACTAAAAGCAGTTCTGTCAGACACCCACCTGGATGATGGTCTCTTGCCTTGCAAAATGACAAGATCAAAGAGAAATGGTGGGGGGCGGGGAATAGCATCCTTATTTGAGACAGGAAAACTGAAATCTGACCAAGCCACTATCTCCGAATCCATTCTGGATAAGATACGTAGATGTAAAAGGTTTGATTGACCTTGCAGGCAAAGCAGTTGAAGATGTGACCACAGGAAAACCAGAGGCGGTTTCAAGGAAGTGGGAGGACCTAGAAGAGAAGTCAGGGTTGGGGGAGAAGGCCACACCGGTGTGCCTGCTTCTGTGATGTTCAATTACCGGACAAAACTATCACCGTTCTGTAACTATTCACAGACAAGTGGAGCCTGAGTGTGCTGCCTGAGCAGGATAATGTTCTCACTGCGCCCACGGCCCTTTTAAAACATAGATTCAAATCCCAGAGGGGAGCCTCTCCAAATAAAAAACCACGTCTTTTTACTTTGCTTTGCATAAGACATAACTATTGGTAGGTTCTCCACGGAATGTGACATTGGGAACTTTCCTATCTCTCTCTTTAATTTTTTACATTATGCATTTCTAGTCAGTGACTGACCTGTTTTAATTAAAAATAAACAAACAAAAAAACAGTGGTAACCACAAACTCTCACTCCCTCATGGTCCAGCAGAGCCACGTTAACCTCCTTTCTGTCAGGAGTTCTAGGACAAGGGAATGTCAGAATCAGAGTGTTGGGAGTAACTTCACATAAAGAGTGAAGAAGTAGGGAGATTAAAGGAATGGATCACTGGGACCTGGAGCAGGAAGAGTCACCGGGGGAAGCATGTCGCTCTTGGGAGAGCTCCTTTGTCCATTTCCTGGTGTATGAAATAGTGATACTAACAGCTCCCTTATCGGAGGCTGAGTGAGAATAGGGATGAAAAGGGCCCAGAGGGGTATTTGGGGGTCATGGCACACACACGAATGGCAGGAGGGATGAGAATATTTCAATGCAGCCCTGGACCAAGGATGCTGAGGCACTGCCTAGCAGGGCCTTGAAACCACAGCTCAGTGCATGCTGTGGGGTCGGGCAGCCTGGCGCACAGCCAGCTCCATGTCTGAGCTCTCAGGCTTGGGAAGGTCACACAAGTGCCTCGAACACCAGTTTCCTCCTGTGCTAATATGATCAGTCCCCTGAATTGCTTCCCTGGTGACAGTTTTCAGACAAACTGGTGATAATAACGGCACCTACACTTCATGAGGCTGTTGTGAGGATTGATTGAGATCATCCAGGAAAGTGCCTGGCACATAACAAGGTCTGAAAAAATGTGGTGCTTAGCTGCAGCTGCCGGGCTGGAGGGCGGCTGGTGCAGGGGGAGGTGGGACGCACTGCCCCCGAGTGGTGGGGAGGAGCTATGGTGCCCCATTCTGCAGAAAGCTGCATATGTGTAGGGTGGGCATCTTAGCTTATGAGGCTGACACAAGTGGTAGAGTATGTTGTCATTTGTTTCCTTCTTTCGTTGGCCATCTACTCTGTTCCTGGGGCCACGTTTTAAATCTTGAGAGCTGAGATCCAACAAAAACAGGGACAGAGTGTCAAATTCCATCCTAAGCGCCAGATTGGCCTAGATGACAGTGGGAGCTGGAGGACTGATAGCTGGTTACATTAGCAATCACAAGAGTATTGGTTGTTAGATCAATACTTAGAAGATGCCAACGCAGAGGAGGGTAGCAGGTCAGGGAGGGGACAGTACAGAGAGTGTGTTTACTGTTTCACCGGCAACAGAGAGGGGAGGAGGAGGGGGGAGGCTTTGAAGATGGGGCCTGACATTTTGCAGGTTCCCAGAACTGATTGGAAGAATGAATGAATAAAAGAAAAATCAAAATTTCAAAAGCTCTCAATCGGCTAAATGACAGGTCAAAAATCAAGTTGAAATGCAATGCAGGTAAATGTTAAGTTTGGCCACATGGTAGAGACTTGGCCTGACAGAGATAAAAGCCAGATTTAAGAGATGTCATCAATTACAAGCTTAATAGGTAACCATATCATGTGACTTAAAAATGTACACTGGTCCAGCCAGTGTGGCTCAGCGGTTCAGTTCCCAGGCAGGGCACATGCTGGGGTTGTGGGCTTGATCCCCAGTAGGGGGTGTACAGGACACAGCCCATGATGATGGCCCTTTCTCATCAATGTTTCTATTTCTCTATCCCTCTCTTTTCCTCTCTCTAAAAATCAGTAAAAACATATATTTTTTAAAAATGCACACTGAAATCATGTTATGAGATTCGGAGAGGAAACAGACCCTAAGGTTGTAGGGAATGCGTGAGGGGCTTCATTTATCCCCTGGAGTGGGTACACAGGTGGAACACCTGCAAGAGTCTGAAAACTCTATCACAGGGGAAGCCATTCACAGAATTAGTCCTTCTTAGTTTGGAAAAAGAAAGACAACTTACTGGGGACATGAGAGCTGATCTTAAATATTTAAATATTTGAAGGGCCATCGAGTAGAAGATGAATTAGCTCTATTAGTAAACCGGGCAAATACTTATTGAATATTTACAAAGTACATTTTAGAAATATTGATTGGCCACCTATTCTGTGCCAGCCACTGTCCTAGATGCCGGGGAAAGGTCTCTGTCCTCATGAAGCTGACACTCAACAGAAGATGGAGAAGAGTCCATAAACAGAAAAATAAAGACTCTCCCTAACCGGTTTGGCTCAGTGGATAGAGCATCGGCTTGAGGACTGAAAGGTCCCAGGTTTGATTCCGGTCAAGGGCAATGTACCTTGGTTGCAGGCACATCCCCAGTGGGGGGTGTGCAGGAGGCAGCTGATCGATGTTTTTCTCTCATCGATGTTTCTAACTCTCTATCCCTTTCCCTTCCTCTCTGCAAAAAATCAATAAAATATATTTTTTTAAAAAAGTGATGGGGCACATTCTGTCTGTCACTGGAAATGCTAAGCACAAAGGTGCATGGCCAACTTTTAGGCTGTGGTAGGGAATTCCTGGGTAGAGGATAAAACTGGATCAATGAGATAATGATCAAATCCAAGAGCTTTGAATTTCTTAGACCAATACAACTGAAAAAAATGGTAGGTGGCCACCTAGGATTGCTAAGTTTTTATTTTTCTAAGTATGTGAACAGAAAACCCTACTAAATATTTATGAACATCTTTTCACTAAAGAAAGGTCATTTTTAAGGGACCTCCTGAGAAAGAATGACACAATACCAGAATAAAAGGCCTCTAAGTTAAGTAAGTTGGGTTATATTAAAATTTCACAATATTGGCTTTAATTTTCTAATTTTGCAACAGACCATCAAAAATTTCATCATTAGACTAAAATTGTCCAGAGGCTAGAATTTGAAAATGGAACCAGATGATCTGTAAGTTCTTCCCAATATTTTTAAAAAATGTTTATTTAATATTATTCTGTTTATGTGTGGGGTTTTGGAGTGGATGTTCATGAGTTTAAGACCAAGGCTCAAACTAGCTCAGGGAAAGTTACTCAATTTCTCTAAATCTCAGTTTTTACTCCAGTAATATGGGGATAATAGTGCTGACTCATCGTGCGGTAAGAATTTACTGAGATAATGCAAATAAAGTACTCAGTGCAGCCGGTGGCACATAGCAGGTGTTCAATAAAAATGATAGCTGTTCCCCCTTTTGGTCAGACTTCCTGTTCCAAAGGAAGTGATGGGGTGTGGGGAATTTCTTATGGCTAATGGTGTCGGCACACACCAATTTCTAAATACTCTAATTTCCCACAATGGAAGAGATTGCCTTATTTAGCATGCATCCTTGAACACTGTCCCCTATTGCCTGGGGAGTAAGGAAGCATCACAAGTAGTTACTAAAAGGATGGTTTCCTCTTCTCCTCTGTCACTCATTTCCCTAGGCTGCTGGTCCTGACTTCTGTTGCCCACCTTCTCTGGCACTCACTGGCGTCTCCATAGAATGCCAGACCACGTACGACTTCTCTTGTCCCTTAAAGCCTCTTCCATTTTCTCTTCCACCTGCCTGCTTTCTCATCAGTCTATCCACAGTACTGCTTCCCCTTACCGCCTGCCGATCCTGTCTGCCACTGCCAATGTGATCAACACTGGTAGCAAACTTTTGGAGAAAATAAGAACCTACGACATTAATATCAACCAATCTTGCTTCCTTTCTTTAGTAGGCAATAGAACGTGTCTGAATGCTGTGGAAACTTACGTCCTTGGCCTGTGACTTCAAGTCTGAACCCTCAAGCAACATGAAAGAGGGCTGATGTTTGAAAGCTGAGCAGTAAGTCAACTTTCCATGGCCCGTGTTCTATGGCAATGCCCATCAGTGTCTATTCAAAAGCATGCATTGTGCTAACAATAGCTAATGCTCCTCTTGGTTGGTACGGAAGTGATATTGTGATGCATTGACAGCGATCAGATTTAAGTCGTTGACAGAATTCCCGAACTCTGTTCTTCAGCAGCAGTAAATTTAGACAAAAAGGTGCTGAGCTAAGATCTTTAGACCCGAGTCTTAACGGAGACATGTCAGTGGAGCTCCTATGATTTGGCATTTGTGTAAATGAAAATGTGCTGAGTAAGTCCTGAACTACTTTCCGTTCCTGCCTATGCCAGCTCCACATTTATGACTGATTAGTTTAAAAAATGGCTGGTATGCTGCAGGAATAAAAGTGTGAGTGGTATCATTAGTGAACACAGGCCCATGGGTAAAAAACTGGCCCAAACGCCAGGAATTCAGACTCATGTTAGAGATCTCTTATAGGCATGCATTATGGCTCAGGAATTGTTCAGGATCTTAATAAATAAGTGAAAGTTCTTTCCTGACTGAGCTATTGCTATCCTTTTCATTTGTGCCCTCTGTTTTTTTCTTTTTCCTTTAAATTTTCTGTATAAAAAGGAGACCACATGGGGCCTATGGACTACTGGAAGGCCTTTCACTATTGTCCTAGTGAGATGGAGCCACTGGAGAGTTTAGAGCTAAGCAGAGACAGGATCTGCCTTACCTTCAAACAGGATCTCTCTTATTGCTCTACTAGAAGCCCGGTGCACAAAAATTTGTGCACTCAAGGGGGTTCCCTTAGCCCGGCCTGTGCCCTCTCACATTCTAGGAACCCTCGGGGGGTGTCCACCTGCTGGCTTAGGCCCGCTCCCCAGAGGGATCGGACCTAAGCTGGCAATCAGACATCCCTCTGGCATCCTGGGAGCCCTCAGGGGATGTCCACTTACCAGCGGGGAGCAGGCCTAAGCTGCAGTCGGACATCCTTAGTGCTGCTGAGGAGACGGGAGAGGCTCCCACCACCACTGCTGTACTGGCAGCCATCAGCCTGGCTTGTGGCTGAGCAGAGCTCCCCTGTGAGAGCGCATTGACCACCAAGGGGCAGCTCCTGCATTGAGCATCTGCCCGCTGGTGCTCAGCGTGTGTCATAGTCCTAGTCGTTCTTCTATTAGGGTCAATTTGCATATTACCCTTTTATTATATAGGATAGAGGCCTGGTGCACGGGTGTGAGTTGGCCAGTTTGCCTGGCCAGCCTGGGTGAGGGGCTGAGGGATGTTTTCAGACTGGCCACACCCCTTTCAGGATGGAAATCCCCATTGGGGTGCCTGGCCAACCTGGGTGAGGAGCTGATGGCTGTTTGCAGGCTGTTCAAGCCCCCCAGTTGGGACTCTCACCCCATGGTGATGTGGCCAGCCTGGATGAGGGGCTGAGGGCCATTTTCAGGCTGGCCATGCCCCCTGGCAACCCAAGCTCCCAGCCTCTTTTTTTCTTTCTTTTTTCCCCCTGAGATTTATTTATCTTCTATAATTGAAACTTTGTAGTCTTGAGTGGAGCCCAGGGCCTCCCAGGGAAGGCAGGAAGCTTGGCTTCCTCCATTGCCAGGGGCAACCCAAGCCTCCTGCTCACTCCAGCTCCCTGGCCACTGCCATCTTAGTTGGGTTAATTTGCATACTCATTCCTGATTGGCTGGTGGGCGTGACTGGTGGGCGTGGCTTGAGCATAGCAGAGGGACAGTTAATTTGAATGTTTCTCTTTTATTATACAGGATAGGGATGAGGGCAGAGAAGGAAGATTGGTTACTGGTAATAGGTCATTGCAGTAAGTCAGGTGAGAGATGATGGTGCCTTGGTCTGACCAGAGTAGACTCAGTGGACATGCTGAAAATGGCAGTAATCACTTATTTAGAAGAAGTACTAAATGAACTCACTGATAGACTGGATGCGCCTTACAAGAAAAAGAGAAGAGTCATGGATGTCTACAAGACTTTTGGCCTGACCAACTAGAAGGCAGCATTGCTCTTTTCTGAGAGAAATATGTTGCCAGCGTTGTTTGTGAGAAGGTGGTGGTGGGGGAGGGGACAGATCATGAATTTGGCTTTAGATATATAAACTTTTAGTAGGGATGCCAAGGAGCAGATGAAAACCCGAGTTAGGAGTTCAGAACAGAGACCCAGGCCATACACATGCACCTGTGAGTCACTGGTGTATCGTGGTATTTAAGGCCATGAGATGGGATGGGGCCAGAGACAGAAGGGAAAATAGGTCCACACCTGAGGCCAGGGCCCTTATAATTGAGGTTGGGAAAAGGAAGAGGAGTCAGCAAAGGAGCAAGAAGAAGCATGAGTACAGTTGTCCAAAGAACCAGATGAATGAAGAAAATGTTTCAACAAAGAAAGAAGGACCTATCAAATCATAGCTTCCAAAGGCCTATCTCAAACATTTAACAAACCATCTACAAATGTAATCAAATTCTTTTAGTCCTTTCAAAATAAAATAGTATGTCTAAAATTAATTACACCCTTTAAACCAAAAATCTCCAGGCAAACTTGTCAGAAACTCTAACATGTCAGACTGTTTCAAGCACCTTTAGTAACAAATAACCACAAATAAAATTAATCATGACAAGATATATCCCTATACTTGGCACAAAAGCATTAAGACTAAGGAAGATGGCTTATTTCGTCATCTCCCTGCTTCCTTTAACATCCTCCACGTGCTGGGAAGTCATTCCAATTCAGGAGGAACCATTTATCTCACTAGGGATGCCATGTTCCCTCGATCAAGGATTCAGGACTGTGACATAATTAACCGTCAAACTCAATATCGGGAGCTGGCATCTGGGCACCGTGTGTTTCAAAGCTGATTCTCCCCCAATTTCAGGTGAACAAGCTGATTGCTTCCTAATTGCTGAGGTCTGTGTGCTCTGGCAGCAGGGGCCTCTATGCCCAGTTAGTCCATAGGAGCTTCGTTTCACAGCGGGGCACACCACACATTTCCTGGAATATGATTCAAGTGTAAGGTGACCAGATTTAAAGCGGTACACCATTGACTGGGGGTGTTCTTTTTTTTTTCTTTTTCCTTCTTATTATTACTTAAAATATTACAAAGAGTAATCGGGACTTTTTTAAAGGGACGCGGGACTCGGGACAAACTGTTAAAAATCGGGATTGTCCCACCAAAAGCGGGACGTCTGGTCACCTTATTCAAGTGACATCTTCACTCAATTTTTATCAGAAGCTTATTTCAATGTTTTCTCACCTAATTTACGTAGGAAGGGGAAATTCTGTACCTTTTACCAAATTGCAGTTAATTTCTTGTATCCCTCGACTGGATTCAGCCAATGCCTTTGTTCCCTAATTGAACTCCACATTCCTTTTCTTTGTCTTTTCTTTTTTTTAATTTGGATCGTGCCCATATGCTAGCAACATTTTTGTTGACAAGAGAAGACTGAAGTTAAGGTCTATGGAAGCCGTAGGACCAAGCACAGATTGGATTCCTTTATTACAGTGACTTAACGATGAGGGCTACTGCCTTAGGGTTTGTTAGGATGGTGTGCAGAGCTGCCAAGGAGCCACAGCCTACGCTTGCTTACCTGTGAGAATACCACACAGAAGAGCTGCAGACTCAGGGGTGAGGGCTAGAGGAACCACAGAGGAGCATCAATGTACCTCATTCATCCAAAAAAATGCATATGGCACCTTGAAAAGGACTCAGTGTTTGTCCTCACAAAATCCACGTTTTGAAACCCTAACCCCAATAAACTCCCAAAGATGGCATTAAGAGTTGGAGTCTTTGGGAGGTAATTAGGTTATGAGGATGGAGCCCTCGTGAATGGGAATAGAGTCCTTATAAGGAGAGAAACGAGAGCTTGCTTCCTCTCTCTACGCCACATGAGGACACAGCAAGAACATGGCCATGGGCAAAACCAGGAAGAGGACCCTCGCTAGCCACCAGATCTGCCAGCACCTTGATCTTGGACTTCCCAGCTCTCAGAACTGTGAGAAATAAATGTCTGTTGTTTAAGCCACGCTGTTTATAGTATCTTTATTATAGCAGCCCAAGCAAAGATACACCTACCAGTTCCCTGGCACTGTGCTCAGGTGCAGGGCAGAGCTGAGGTGCAGCTGTGTCCACCAGCGTGGTTATACTGATCATTTACAGCTGGTGGCTAGTTTGACTGGTCAGTCATCGTTCCACACAGACTATTCTGTGCAATGAATAGCATGCATGATGCTAGACATACTGAAGTGCATAGAATACATTTTTGTCTTTCAAGGACTTTCGTTTGCTTTAATGCTTTCACAAAGACATCTCTCTCTTCTGATCCCCATGACAACAACCTTGATAGCCACATAGTAAACAGTAAGCTGGGATATACTTTCTTGGCCTGTCGAAGTTACTGTGTTTACCAACAAATGCCCTGGTATGACTCCATTTATGTAAGATTCTGAAACTGACAACATTAAAGAGATGGGAACCAAGCAGTGTTACCAAGGGACAAGGGAAGGGGAGACTGTGCAGGGTCATCCAAGGGAGTCCCCTTGCAGGGAAGGAATAGTCCTCTATGGTGATCATGGTGGGAGCACAAATCTCCACATGTGATGCAATGTCAGAGAACCACACACACACACACACACACACACACACACACCCCACACACACACACACACACATTTGCTGTGTGTAAAACATTGGTGAAATCTCAGTAAACGCTGTAACCCAGCTAAGAGTATAATCGCAATGTCAATTTCCCGGCTTTGATAATGTACTGTAGTTTATAGTTTAATATGTTATCTTTGATGGAAGCTAGAGGAAGGGTACCTGGGACCTCTCTGCACTATTTCTGCATCTTCTTGTGAGTCTATAATTATTTCAAAATATTTTTAAGAAAAATAATATATTAATTCATTAAAAATAATAATAGACCTTTTACATGTAAACAAATTAATATCCTGTAATATTAAAACCTTTCACTTTAAGTCATCTCTCCCTGTCCCAAAGCAGACACTAGTAAACAAGTTGTTTATAATTATTACCAAAGCCTGAATCCTCCTCCAGCTATGAGTCATTACCACCACATCTTTTCACACAATTGATTCATAAAATTAGCATGTGCAAAAATGTTTAAGGTTTGCATTTTCTTTGATACAGAAGTTCTAATACTGGAAAAATATTCCAGTAAATATACTCATTATCTATGCACACCAAAATGTAGGAATAAGCAATCATAGACTCTTATGGCAGAAACTTAGAAACTAAATATCCAGAACAGCTGACTTGGTGAGGACATTTGACAGATACCCAGAATTGACAAATGGAAGATGAGCAAAATGTTATTGTAGAAGAATATTTAGTCACTTGGGAAACTGCCCTCAATTTTGCTAAGTGAAAAAAAAAATTCTTAAATAGAGCAACAATATTTGTACATATGTCTTTGCAAAGTACAGACATTTCAATATTAATGGTGAGCTGTCTCAATTTTCTAAAGTGTCTACAGTGAATATTTATGACATTTGTGATAAATATAAAATGGAAAAAACAATGCATACCCTAAACCCAGCTCCTCATAGACCAGGGTTTCCATACCATGGTGAGTGGATGAGTGGACGAAGCTCCCAGGATATATTCACAGTGATCCACACACAGCTGCTGCATGAGCATTTGTAATGTGGTGTTTTCCTTGAGCTGATAAGCTTAGCATCATAATATACATGTATTCTACATCATCTGCGTGATAGCAGTGTATCAAGGATGACCACTGCCCATATTGGCAAGGTTGACAAGCTCTGCTACCCTCATTTTTATGTATTTTTATTTATTGGTTTTAGAATGATAGAAGGAAGTGGAGACGGGGGTGGGGAGAGAGAGAGAGAGAGAGAGAGAACAAAAGAGAGAGAGAGAGAGAGAGAGAACAAAAGAGAGAGAGAAATTTTGATTTACTGTTCCACTTATTTCCGCATTCATTGGTTAGTTCCTGTATGTGCCCTGAACTTGCAACCTTGGTATATTGGGATGATGCTCTAACTAACCGAGCTACCTGCCCAGGGCTACCCCAACTCTTAAAGGCAAGTGAGAAAAGAAAGTCAAATGCAACAGGCAATGTATCTGTAGTTTGTAAAGGCCACGGTGCGCTGCACAAATTAGGGTTTGCAGAATTTCCAGTAGAGAAAGCCCTGGACAACACCAGGCAAGCCCAACTCAGAAGAACTTGCCCTCAGCAGGCAGTACCCGATCAGCAATGTGATCGGTGGTTACGTCTTAGTGAAGAGAATGGTCTGTCACACCATTTTATAGTGCTTGCTTTTGCTTTCTATTGTATTTAATTTGTACATTTGTTTCGATCTTCAATAAACGCAGTTAACTGTAGGGACTTGGAGCCTTTTTCAGTGTTTTGTTGCCCTCATTCAAGTAGCACATTGTTAACAATATTAAGTCAACTGGATTCTGCAAAAGTCTTTTTCCTTAAGAAAGTGTCAAGTATGAAGAAAAAAAAAAACAATTTCAAAAGTCATACCACTTATAACAACAAAAATAATAAAATATCTAGAAATAACTTCAGCAAAGAAAAGAAAGTGTCAAGTGTGAGAAGCACTGTTCCAGAACCAAAAGCGTCCCCTTTCCAAGTTACATAAACTCAGGGCACCGCGACACTATTGAATCCTGAGCAGAACACTCCTCACAGGATGTCACGATCCAGTTCCAACAGTTTGTTACTAAATTGATTACTTGGAACCCAAAATGCATTTTTTTTCATCACAGAAATTATATTAAAAACAGCGTTGGACTCCCAGATCAGCTGACCGAAGCCTTTTAATATAAAATGTTCCTGAACCAAGGGGAACGATGTGTCCTGGTGATAAGAGGGCATTTTGAAGGCGTTCCCTCTGCAAGATGAACACTCTCATACGTGCATATCACCCACTAAAGTCCGCAAACAGATCGCCTCAGCCTGCCTTGTTTAATCTTCGCATTGCAACAGTCTGGTAAACAACATTACATTTCACACGTATGGAACCCTCAGAATGGCTTCTCTCTGCTTTGTGCCATATGCCCTATGAAACGAAGGCACTTTTAAAAAATCTTTATTTTTGAAAGTATTACAGATGTTCCCTTTGCTTCCCCATTGGGTGCAGGCTAGGAAGGCACTTTTAAATATACATCCTCCCTCCCCAGATCACCCATGTGAACAACACTTGATAAGCTGTGACACACGCACACCTCTGAGCCCCAGTCTTTGTTATTGCCATAGAACCTCTGGAAAAGGACTCTGCGTTTTAACAAGTTTCCTGGTGATTGTTGTACAGACTAAATCCTGAGGACCCCCAGCCTCATCAAAGGCACACACAGCCCTGCTTCCGGTTAAATTAGGCTCCTTCAAGGAGCCGGACGCTGAATGTTCTGGTGAAATCACTGCTCCTTCGGTTCACTCCCCAAACCCTCCCGGGCAGCCCACGTGTACCCAGAGGTTTGGCTCAGAACCGCGTGGCCCCTGGATCACCTTTCCTCTCTGTCCTTCCAACTTGGGCGCGACCTAGCCCACAGTCTTGTCTCTTGCTGCTTCATGTTGGAGAATCGGTCGCCCATTCTCGCCACTCGGCCTTTCCCAGCATCTCGCAGGGTTTACCGATTACAGTTTGAATGTAAGGAAGAGGGCTGACATTTGGATGCCTCTCCCCGCAGAATGTCCCTGGATTCTTTGTGCCAATGAGTGCATCCCCGTCAGAGCTCTAATCAGCAAAGGTATTGGAAGGTGCCGAGAGAAAGAAGGCACAGGAAAAGCTGCCTGGGCCCCTTCCCCAAGGAGAAAGTGTGCCTGCTCGACTTCCATCTATACCACCATGGAGCTGGTCTGTGAGTGTGCCCAGGTCTGTTTTATAAATGACAAGTGGAATTCGCTGGCGTTAACTGAATTTCTATTCTAACGTTTCCCTGTAGCCTTCACCATGCTTGGCACTTCTGTACTTAGGTGGTAAACACTGTACCTCAATTCTAAATGGTAAATACAGTGACGCCTTGAACAATGAAAATACTTACAGTAAAAGCAAATGTCTTTCTTCCATTCCCATCTTACGATCCTTATAGTAAGATGTCTGCATACTGAGGAGACTTACCTGTGTTCCCCAAACCCAGCCCACCGAGCCCCAGGAACCTGACGTTTGCAAAAGCTCCTCCGAACAGCTTGCAAATGAGGCTGTGCCCCATATGAAGCCTACACTGGGTATTCCTTTATAGGTATGTGAGTGTGTGTGTGTGTGCGTGTGTGTATGTCTGTCGAGAATGTGGATAGGCATACACACACACACACAAATTATTTATTTATTTATTTATTTATTTATTTATTTATTCATAAATAAGAGGTGTTTGTTTTTTAATAGCGCGTGTGACCTGGGAAAGTAGGCGATGCTGCCACTAAGTATGAAGACCATGTGCATCTGAGAAGCTGAAGCGCAAGAAACAGAAACTTGCAAACACTAGATGCAGCTTCCCCACTGGCAAGGGATCCCGGGTGTTTATCATGTCTGTCTGGAAAATATTTCCTGTGTATGTCCTATGTCTAGATAAGGGAGTGGGTGGGGGATGTTGTGTGTTTTCCATGACCCGCTGGCTATATTCAGGCTAGATGTGCCCACGGGGGATGGAATCCAGACTATATTTTCCCTCCCTTCCACCCTGACCTGCTGCTGTACTGCCTGAAGTCCACCTCTAGAAAGGGAGTAGTTAAAAGTAATGCAAGTTTTATCACAGAAAATTTTTTTACCCTAAACGCCCAGGAGAGTGGCATAGAGAGCAGATGTTCTGGGCCACCAAGGCTAGGACTAGCTACTTTCTGTTTGCATTTTGGGGACATAGGGGGAGAGGTGATTTGAAAGAAGGAAATAATTACTCTTTTCATCACAGACCAAGCTGCCTAGAAATATTAGTCTCTATCATTTCATAACCACCAACTATTTATACCTAAGGTACTATATACAGGTAATTTGTTGTAGGTAAAGTTCTTTAGGATGTTTTTGTTCATGTTTTGGGTGCCTTCTTATTAAAGCTGTTCCTGAAGCCCTACTCTTGACGGTTACCCTCCAGCCAGGTCTAGCGCACCTTACTAGGTTTATATCAAATTATTAAATGTAGTTTGGAATAAACTTATTCTATAGCCCAGTTGGCATGGCTCAGTGGTTGAGCATAGACCTATGAACAGGAGGTCATGGTTCAATTCCAGGTTGGGCCACAAGTACAGGTTGTAGGCTCGATCTGTAGTGTGGGGTGTGCAGGAGGCAGCTGATCAATGTTTCTCTCTCATCCATGTTTCCAACTCTATCTCTCTCCCTTCCTCTCTGTAAAAAAATCAATAAAACATATGAAAAAAAAAAAGAAATACGTGCCAGAATTTGTAGGAATGGCTTGATTTGAGAAAATTCGGTAATGTGTCTAGTGTTTGCATTGAGTGTGCATGGATACCCTTTCATCCAAAGTCCCTGAGCCTGTTTGAAGATGGTCATGCAAATCTTTGCAGATTACGTTTTGATCTATGCCACCTTTTACTGAGAAATACATTGCATCAAGCTATTGTTTAATCTTTGCAATACACTCATGAGAGCATAATTAGTTTTCTTCAGAAGGAAATTTGCTCAAAATTTGGGAAGTTGCTTTTTCCCCAGTATGTAGAAAAGGAAATAAGAACTGTGGTACAGTCTGATGTGGGATTTTTGCTTTCCTGCAGAGTTCTGCAGCATGGAAGCTGGTATGGTAATGTGGTAAGCAGTCTGCTAAGTGATATATAATTCAGATTTCCTGAGTCTGCCCTCCATTTAAATACCAGGTTAGCCTTTGTCCACTTCAGCAGCAGTTGGCACCCAAATATCTGTTTGCATTCTATTTAAAAAGGAATTGATACAAAAATCAATATATTTGCTACATACCAAAAAATGACATTTCTAAATTATTAAAGGTATGAATGTCTTAATACCTGTATTATAAGTATAAATACCTAAATACATGTACTAAAGGTATACTTATTTTGTGGGTTCTATTAAATTTATAGAATAAGTTATTAATATCAGAGAAGAAGAAAGAAGGGGCTTGCCCACAACCAAGGTACATGCCCCTGACCAGAATCGAACCTGGGATCTTTCACTCCGCAGACCTATGCTCTATCCACTGAGTCAAACCGGCTAGGGCTGACAGGTATTTCTTCGTCTGTCTTTATTCCTGTCTCAGGTTTCAAATGTGTATATCAAAGCACTAAACCTTAGCTCCGTCCTCACTGATCACTCAGCTTCCTCGGCAGTGAGGATTCTGAAGAGGGACCACAGACAGCTGTTTGAGGTTCAGGGCCACTCTAAGCAAATGTTTCTGTCAGCTCTTCCTTGTAATGCTTACAAATGATTCACAGAGAAACGGGCTCGGTCCCTGCTTTTAGTCCACCCTTTGCTTTAACCTAGGTTGGCTGTGAACACTTTGAAACACACTCACCACGCACAGCGGCTAAGTCCTTGGTTCTCGGTTTGGCTACAGAGGATCAGGAAACATTCAGTGTCAATAACAGCACTTTCATTCCTGACATTTTATGATGCATTCTCACTGTTTTGTATTTCGAAGAAGAACTAGACAAGTAGCTGATGGTTTCTCTGAAACAAAAAAGGAAAGTGTTTCCGTTGGAAATTAGGTATATAGTTAAGTGCTGGGGGATTCAGCAACAATTACGCAAAATCCAAGCGCCCTTTGACCTTCACTGTCTAACGAAGGTGACTGATCTCTAAACTTGACTCTGAGTTCCCGAAGTCTGAGTTTCCGAAGCACAGATCTGCGACTGTGTTCCATCCCAGGGCCTGGGAGGCACACACAGGCTCTTTTTCTTGTCAAGTCGCATTACTGGGCTGTTTGGTGAATTAGCCACAGACTGACAGGTGAGGACAAGGGAGGAGGCACCAAAGGAGATCAAGATGGACCGCAGAAATGCAACACAGGGCCGGCTCCCTTTCAGCATCTTCAGGGTAACTAAGTAAACAGGAAATCAGGTCCAAAGCGAATGCAGTCCTCAGTCAACAGCAATGGACGCCACTATTTTTATCAAACCACATCTTTACCCTGCAGGTGGCGACTACTCAAATATAAAGATCTTCGTGGAAATGAAGGTTTGATTTCTCATGAGAAAGAAGGAAAGTGATGACGGAAGCATTTTTAAAAAATTATTGATTGATTTTAGAAAGAGGGAGAGAGAAACATCCACTGTTTTGGTCATACTTACTGATGCATTCATTGGTTGACTCTTGTATATGCCACCCTGACTGGGGATCAAACCCACAATCTTGGTGTCTCAGGATGGCAACCAAGTGAGCTACCCAGCCAGGGATGATTTAAGCATTTTTCAACAGCTGTCTTCTATAATCCCACTGAGAGCTCCAAGAAGACTCAGCCAAAGCTGCCATCTTTAAAAAACTCAGCATTCAAACTATAGTAAGAACAGGAAAACTACAATATGTCAATCAGAAGAATGAAAGTGCTCCTTTTGCTGTGGGCAGCTGCTTCATGGACATAATGCTAGACCTTAAGAATGAATATTTTTAAAAAGTATGGGTAGAGCCCTAGCTGGTTTTGCTCAGTGGATAGAGCATTGGCCTGTGGACTTAAGGGTCTCAGGGTTTGATTCCAGTCAAGGGCACATACCCTGGATGCAAGCTCAATCCCTGATTGGGGGGCGTGCAGAGGGCAGCTGATCAGTGATTCTCTCTCATCATGGATGTTTCTCTCTCTCTCTCTCCCTTCATCTCTGAAAGCAATATATATATTGATATATAAGAAGGGAATCCTTTTAAAGATTGATAATCTTACATTATCTTTGTTTCATATATGTCAATATCCTATTCAGTGACAGGGTCAGAAAATATGTACAGTAGTCACAAATTATTTGTAACTTTACTCAACCAAGTGTAGAAACCTATACCACGACCTACAGCTGAGGTTCCCAGAGTGCGGGCCCTGGACCAGCAGTAGCAGCATAATCGGCATCCCCTGGGAACTCATTGGATATGCAAATGCTCAAGCTCCTTGGCAGAGCTACTGAAGCAGAGTCTCTAGGAGAACAGAGCAGAGGGAAAGGGAGGAGGGCCCAGAAATCTGTGTTCTAGTGGCCAGGAGAGAGGGTTACACTGGCCTACAGAGATTCCAGGGCTCCCTAGGGGCCTCCTCAGATGACTCCTGAGAATTTCGGATAGATAGATAATAGTACTAAGTAAAAGCGAGGCAGATCTTTAGAAACATGGAGAGAGAGAAAGAGAGAGAGAGAGAAGGGGAGAAAAAAGAGAGTGAATGAGGAACTACATAAAACTTAAAACCTTGGTGTGTCCCAAATGGACAATAAACACAACAAGAAATTGGGGTTAAAACAGTCATTATGGTCAATCCTGAAACTGCCCATCGAGAAAAAAGCAGCTTTGATTTTTCACAGTCATCAGTAAGGTGAGCTTGATATTTTAGAAACCCATGATTATTTTCTCAGAAGGGAAGCTGTTTATCACATAACTTCTGAGGATTCTCTGGCCAGAGACCTGGAAATCTCGAAGACTTTGTTTCCTAGGCAGCCTCTGACAGATCCCTGAAGAGATAGCTTTTTAAAGTGCCTTGACAATGTTCCTATCACTCCCCTGCGGGCCATGCGCACCGCTCTGCCCTACATAATTTTGCTCAGGTGCCTGTTTACATGTTTAGAGCCTTCAGTCTGGGGCTCGACAGCTGTGGTGTCTGCAGGCTCTCTGTGGCGACCTGCTGCGGGTGGTACCAGCTGGCGGCTGCTCAGACGGCAGCAAAGGAAGATGGTGATGGCACAGCTAAGCATTTCACAGTGACCTCCCTCTACTGTAGCAGAAAGTCTGGATGTGCCTCCCCTCACGTACAGGCGTTCCTTCCAGGAGGGCAGCATGTAGAATTTGAATGTTCCTGGCGCTGTTCCCGTTTCTGGGAATGGGGACAGACGGATGCTGATCCACCTGTAGGACTCCCAGGGCAGTGACCAAGGTTAGGAACAGAGCAGCTTGAGGTCCACACAGAGAAGGAACTCGGCTCCGTGAGCCCTCTCCCTGGGTGCTCAATCCAACCGACTTATTGAACCACCAGGTAATAAAGAATATGAAAAGGTTGGTTAGGTGGTTGGCCAAAAACTAAAATTTCTGCCTATTTTGTTTGGTTGGGTTTTTTTTTCCAACAGAAGATCATTCGGCCAAGAGAAAGGCCAGCCTCCTAAGGATGCCTGGTACCATGTTTACTCCTGCACATTTCATTTATGTCAGGGAGTCGAGAAGCTGAAAAAGGAGCAATCATCACATAAAATCCTGGGTCCTGGGTCCTGGGAGATAGTCCAGGGTCCATGAACCTCACAGGGACATATCACACCGCAAAACTCCAAACCAAAATGTCTTTTTAATTATGCTAATAAACTAGATTCTTCCTTATATGCTTCTTTATTTCAATGGAAACCTTGTCTTGGAGTCTTTAGAATCAGGGTACGTAATTATTAGGAGTTCTACTGTGTAAAGAAAGGGAATAGTCTAAAATAATTTTGCACCGTTCTCATCTAACCCCAGAGTCCTACACATTACATTTCTTCTTAATATAATTCTGCAAGCCCATGTGAATTCAAAAACTAAAAACTATATTCAGTAGGTACAGAAGGATTATATAATGAAATCAGGGATATAATAACAATGAGTTTGTTCTGACATTATTATTCACCTTCCAGAGATTTATTAATTACCTCATAGATTTCAAATACCACTTAATTTCAGAACGCAGTCAACTCATATATTCAATTGACTTCTAAAACATAATATATGTGATACATCTACACAATGGAATACTATGCTGCTGTAAAAAAGAAAGAATTCTTACCATTTGCAGCAGCATGGATGGAACTGGAGACCATTATGCTAAGTGAAATAAGCCAGTCAATGAAAGAAAAATACATAATTTCACTCATTTATGGATAATAAAGACCATTATAAACTGATGAACAAAAATAGATATAGAGGCAGAGCAGCATCGAACAGACTGTCAAACTACAGCGGGAAGGCCAGGGAGGGTTGAGGTGGGGTTAAGAGATCAACTGAAGGACTTGCATGCATGCATATAAGCATAACCAATGGACACAAGACACTGGGGGGTAGGGGAGGCCGGGGGAAGGTCAAGGGGGGAAAAAAGGAGACATATGTACTACTCTCTGTAATATTTTAAGCAATAAAACAAAAAATTTTTAAAGAAAACATACTATAGATATACAGCTAGACTCTACACGTTCATTCCACAATGTCAAGAGGAGAGAGACCAAAAAAGGTGGACTCCAGTGGACATCCATGAGAGTACTAGATCATTTTTTCCAGTGTCACTTCTATAATAGGTTCTTAAATGTACCATTCATTAATTCATTCATTCACTATATGTAGACAGAGAGATCCTGTTCTGTGTCAGGCTATGCTAATATTTTACTCTCTCTTACATATTCTTTTACACAATATTTTTATTGATTTGAGAGAGAAAGAGAGAGAGACATCAATGTGAGAGAGACACATTGATTGGTTGCCTCCTGCACACGCCCTGACCAGGGCCCAGGCCGAGGAGGAGCCAGGAACCAAGATACATGCCCTTGACTGGAATCAAACCCGGGATCCTTTGGTCCGCAGGCCGATGCTCTATCCAACGAGAAGCACCAGCCAGGGCTCTCTGATACACTCTTGAAATTTTTTTTCCATGTAAAAGGTCATAAAATATTTTGAACAAACGTTTGAAGTATTAGTTGATGTGAGATACATGAATAATAGACCCCGTTTTATTTAAAGTTGATTAGGACTCGCTCAAAAGCTGAATAGGATAGGTAAGAAGAATCCTGAGTCAGTGACAGCAGTGAAGTATTTGAGATGGTATGTCTCCACCTTGTGGCCACACAGCAAAATGGCATGCCTGCGAGATCGTTAAAACCCCCTGGTGGGAACAGAGCATCTCTTGCCTGCTGATTCTCCAGGAGTCAAATATTTCCTGAATGCCTAGTTTGGGTGAGGTTCCAGATGAGAAGCAGCCTCGTGAGAACAGCTATAGGAAATACAATCCCCTTATTTAGTGAGAGATCCTATCTTAGAAAAATACCTTTGAACAATACAAAAGCACATTAATTAATAATGCTATTGGGGGGGGGGGGTGTGATTGAATGTTAAAAAGGATGATATGACCCTAAGCTCTCTGACAATCTGTGGTTTGCAAAGTCCTTTTGTATCCATGGTGTGGGTCATCCTTGCAACAATCGAAAGGTGAGGTGCATGTTGGAAGCCCACACAGCAGAGAGCATGAGGGAGCTCACCTGCTTCGGAACTCGGTAGGGCTAAGGCTTGTCTAACTGCAACTCATTTCTTAGCGTCACACCCCGAACATACACCTAACCCTTTGAAGACTCACTTACTTCAACTATCAAACTGTTAGAGGAGCTTATGGTTCTTAGGAAGATCACAGAGAAGAGTCTACTTTAAAGCACACAGAAGGGGAGTGAAGAGGGGAAGTTGGGGGACATCTATAATACTGTCAACAATACAATAAAGTTTTAAAAAATAAAAATAAAAGTGCACCAAATGTCTATCAAGGGATGAATGGATAAGCCAGATGTGGTATATACCATCAGTCTCAAGAAAGAGGGGGACTCTGACACATGCTACAACATGGGTGAGTTGAGGACACTGTGCTGAATGAAATAAGCCAGACACAAAAGGAGAAATCGTGTATGATTCCACTATGAGGTCCCTAGAGTCATTCAAGTCACAGAGACAGAAAGTAGAACAGAGGTTACCAGGGAGTAAGGAAAGAAGGATGAGCAGTTTCGCTTTGGGAAGATGGAAACATTCTGGAAATGGATGACAGTGATGGTTATACAATAATGTGGAAGTCACTAGCTGTACACTTAAAAATGCTGAAAATGGTAAATTGTACCTTATGCATATTTTACCACAATAAAAAAAAAAAAAAACACGTCATAGGGAGATAGCTGGTGCATGGTAAGCGGGGTGGACTGGAGCTCCTGGAGGCTACAATTCTTCTCAGTCTCTGCTCCCGTCATCACTGACTGTTTCACAGACAGCGAGAGGAAGGCTGGGACTTTAAGTGATGAGCCATTGTCCCCTCTGTGGCAGAGCTGTCACCAGGACTTCCCACTGGACTCACTGAGGGATATATATTCCCCGGGGGGGAGGGGGTTAATGTTTAGAAACAGTCCAACAGCTGGCACCAGGATGTAGACAGGATATGATGTCTAAGAAAACAGGGCTCATGCCAACAAAAGTTTTCTACTGAAGTTTCAAGAACGTGGCTTTCATTGCTTATTATTGCTCCGCTTTAGGTGAGACACATTTTTAATGTAATAGAGTATGTCCAGCACCGAGGCTCTGACCTGGATAATGAAGCATGATATCATTCTATTGTTTATTTGGCTGGTATTTCCCTCTGCCATGTATAAACTCAAGTTTTCAAATGCCAAAGTCATTGGCTGAGTCTCGAACATGGCTCATCCTAGAGTGTAATTAGAGTCCTACAATTCTCACTTGGTCATAGAATTAGAATTAAAAGATTTCAAAAATAGTAATAAACCAGACTAGGTTTCAGGAAGGGACCAGGCTGCTGGGTAGATACTGAGCATCCTGATCGATGTGTCAGGGAAGTCACGAATCTGCGTTGTTCTCTGCACGGGCTAGTGATGGAGGGGTTGGAAGGTGGTGGCAAACACAGTGTATCTGCAGCACTTACTCCAAGTAAACATCCCTGAAGCACAGACTCAGCAGGGGTTGAATAGAATATTCAGTAAAGTCCTTTACTCACGTGAAGATGCCCAATCATTTCACCGTAGGATTCTAAGCTTCTACGTAGAATAAGTAAAAACGTCAGAAAGCCCAAATTAGTGATGTAATTGTCCCCCCGACCCCACCCCAAAAAATCCTAGAGGCTTTAAAAAGGACAAAATGAAAATCATCTTCTAGTCTATTACCAGACCTTCTTCATCCCTAATGATATTACAATTTATTCCCTGGGTTTAAATTTAGCCTACACAGTTATCAAGAGAAGTAGACTTTGCATATTTTACAAAGTTTGCATATTTTAACTTTGAAAAGTTCTTTTCAAATTTCTAATTACTTAACCAAATGAGCCAGTAATAAATTATAAAGCAATCTCTTAATTTTATGTTCTTACACTTACTCCTAATCCTTTTTCTTTCTATTAAAAACGATTCTTTCTCTTTCACCAAAATGATTGCTCTAATAAGATGCAATGAATAAATTGCATAGTATTAAAGACTTAACTTGTACTAAAGAAGAACACTTTCACTAATACTGGTAGAATATATAAGTAGGGGGAAAAAGAAGCAAAAACTTATTATATTAAAAAACAAAATATTACCAGGAAGAGACAACATTTGATCAAAGGTTCTCAGAGACACACGGAATGAAAAGAACATTAGACCTGAAGTGTGTGTGTGTGTGTGTGTGTGTGTGTGTGTGTTTTAATGAACAGATTACATCCTGGAAGCATGATAATAATTAGCTAGTACTTAAACATGTGAATTACACTAATTAGGAAATGTGGGCAGCTCTATTGAAAGATAGATTGCTGCCCTAACTGGTTTGGCTCAGTGGATAGAGCACTGGCCTGCAGACTCAAGGGTCCCAGGTTCAATTCCGGTCAAGGGCATGTACCTTGGTTGCGGGCACATTCCCAGTGGCGGCGGGTGTGCAGGAGGCAGCTGATCGATGTTTCTCACTCTCTATCCCTCTCCCTTCCTCTCTGTAAAAAATCAAAAAAAATATATTTTTAAAAAATAATAAAAAAAGATAGACTGCCCTAACCAGTTTGGCTCAGTGGATAGAGCGTCGGCCTGCAGACTGAAGGGTCCCAGGTTCGATTCTGGTCAAGGGCATGTACCTTGGTTGCGGGCACATCACCAGTGAGAGGTGTGCAAGGAGGCAGCTGATCGATGTTTCCATCTCATCGATGTTTCTAATTCTCTATCTCTCTCCTTTCCTCTCTGTAAAAAAAAATCAAATATATATATATATATATATATATATATATATATATATATATATATATTTAAAGATAGACTGCTAAGATTTTTAGATGGAAAATTCCCTCCAGTTCTGTGGGGTGGTTAAGAGTCCTCCCATGTCTTATGGATTAATTGGAACAACACTGAAGAAAATCGTTAGGATGGTCAGTGTGAGTGCCATTTCACATGTGTGAGGTTTTCCCCTACACTTTGAGGTTGTAAAAGTCCTTTAAGAGCATGTGGTTTTAAAAATTATCTAAGATTTGCTATGGGTCCAGGGGTTTTTCAGATCGGAGTTGACTCCAGAGGTGAGTCCTGAGTGCCTACCTCTTCTCTTCACCACCTACCGAGGATGCTCACAGGTGAAGGTCCTGGGAAGTGAAGTCCCCTCCATGAGGGCAGAGCAAGGAACATGGTTCCAAACTGCTCCCCAAGCAGGCGGATCGACTGCTGGCAGAGTGAAAGCAAGGCTCTCCTGAATGAGGGGAGTGCTGCTACCTGGTGTCCTTGGAGGACCAGAGCCAGGAATGGGGACGAGACAAAGCACAGTGACCAGTTCTAGAGTCCCCGACCACCCGCACTCCCCCCCCTCCCAGTTTGATTCTGCTCCCAAGACCATGAGGCCAGCCACTTGGTTCTCTGAATGAGGAATTAAGTGCTTGTTTAGATTTTAAAACAGTCAGAGATATTAAAGGAGGTGAGGGTAATCTGCCAATCTGTGGGGGCCCTGAACATAATGTAGGAGAAGCCCAATTAGAGATTAAAATACCAGTATGTTGCAGTACTTTCCATTGCTAAATATATTTATTAAGTGCCCGAGTTGCACAGCAGCTTATGCTGGTATCATGAATTATACAAAGACTAATGAAGTACTGTGGCTGCCATTAGTATGAGTGGGAATAAGCAAATGACAAAATGGCAAAGACTTTGCAGAGTGTGGTAAGTGCTCGAAGCTTCCAATGTCTGTGGGGGTGCAATGGAGGGAAAGGTGATTCACGGCGAGAGAAATGGCAGGACCTCCCAGAAGTTGGATCATCTGAACAGGTCTTGAAAGAGGGCCCGTAGTTCCATTAGTAGAAAGTGGATGATGGGAATAGGTGCACCATGACGGCTCAGCGAAGCATCAGTTCTCACATTTGTCTGGACTGCAGGACTCTACAGTGGTATGCATGCTTGGGAATGGAGTTTGGGACCAGATCATGGATGTCTTTTATCATCAAGCCAAGGAGCTTGAGCTTCATTGTGTAGCACAGGTATGGCACAGAAGAGCCATAACTCTTCTGTGTCAGGACCATAACTAGAGAGATGATCCTGGCTGCAGTGTTCAAGGTAGAGACAGGACACCCAAAGATGACTGCACTACCATACATGAGAGGCGCCAGGCCAATGAGGTCAAAACCAGGGCACTGGTTATGGGAATGGCTTGAATGGTACAGAATCAAGATACTCAAAAATGACAAGGTGGTAAAGGAAAGGAGAATTGAATGTGTCTCTAGCACCTCCACTGTGCTGACACCATGAATCAGATTAGAATGACAGAAGGGCAAGCAGAAATGAAGACGTATAGCAAGAGACACAGGCAGATACGTTCACCTGTGGACCTGTGAGTTTTCAGGCATTAACCTTACACATGGGTGAATGGATTCGGAGACACACTAGGCCAAGGTGAAAGGCATCTGCACAGATGAGCCAGTGGGGACAATGCTGAGAGAGAAGAGAACTCCGAGGATGTTGCTATGTGAGGGCTGGGCAGAGGAAGAGGACCACAAAGGAGACGCAAAAGGGATGGCATGACAAGGTCAAGCAAGGGGAAAGCCTAGCACAGAGGTGACACCCAAGGACTATTAAAAAATAAATGAATAAACCATAGCAGTGCCCAGTCATAGAAATAAAAAAAAGAAAAGTATGTCAAGGATAAAAGAGTATCTATTTTAAAAGGATGAGTTCTACTGTATGTGAGTAATGTCTAAATAAAGCTAGTATTAAGAAAGAATAAAGGGGTGAGAGGTGGTGTGAGATGACGCAGAGAACCTACGGAACCTGAGGGCTGAGAAGAGGCACAATGATTACTATTAGAGTGATGCCAGGAGAGAAGAGATAGGAGGGATCCAGCTGTCGGAAGCAAAGAAGGTGGTTGAAAAGTGGGAAGGTCTAATTTGTGCCTTTTCCTCAGTGAGTTCAACATCTCTTGATGTTTTATTCTTCATATAAAAATAATATTGTTATTGTACAGTATTTGGGAAATGTAGAGAGGCTTAATAAAAGGGCAGAATGAAAATCATCTGATTTTTTACTACAATGAAATAACAATGGCTAATGTGAATTATTGATTTCAGTAATTTATGTTTGTGCTTATTATTTACAGAATTGGGATCATGCAGAAAACCTTAAGTTTTATGTATTGCTTTTCTAAAAAATAGATCTTATAGCAGTTAGCATCCACTGGATATAAAAACCCGTCCTGATATTGCCAGAATGGCTTATCTCCCTCCTTTATTTTGCTATTTTCATTGTAATGAATGTTTTCCCTTAAATCTTTGTTATATACTGTTTTACAGTTTCTTTCGAATATATGTCTAGATGGGGAATCGCTGTGTGAAAATAGCATGGGCATTGTTATCACTCTTGCTGTATTATCAAATGGTTTTTCAGAAAGATTGTACTGATTTGCAATCCTTCAGCAATGACTCACTGCATGTTCTTCCCTATTGGGTATTATCATTTTCTTTTCACTCACTTCGCCTATTTGAGAGATAAAAAATGACATCTCACTGCTGGGTTAATTTGCATAATTTAGCTCAAAGAGCTCTCAAGTAAGATTTCTCCTTCAAGATCTGTGATTTGTTTCTGAGACTCCTGATTACAAAGGCAATAGAGAGAAACAAATTGATGAAGAAAGATTATGAAAATGAACTCAGATGAAAAATTTAGTTCTATAAAATCTATGGAGGGACATATCAATTTAGACAAAGAGAGACCTGTTCAGTTAGGACAACCGAGCACTGCAGGGAAAGAACCTCTCCCCATTCAGTAGCCATGAATTCTTCTGGCCATTTTCTGAAACCTGGAGGTGGGGTGAAATACTCATGCACCAAGTTTCTTAGATTCCTTCTGTCAATCTCATGGGCATAATCCAACACATTCAGTTTTGCCTGGGTGTTGTGTTTCGGAGAAACAAGCTAAAACCCTTTCCTATGTATTTGTACTCAAGGTCTAACGATGTGGGAATAAGGATACAGCTGTCATGTCCTAAGAGCTGGGCACCGTGCCAGGTGGTTTACATACATGATTAACTCTTACAATACTTCCTAGAAGGGACCATCGGATCCATTTCACTGATGAGAAAACTGAGGCGCATGGCGCTCTGGCTGCGTGGTGTTAACGCCAGTGCTCTCTCACACAAATGCCGCTGCTGTTTTGTTTATCATCTGACATTAATAATCTGTGAGACAATGTACTAGCATTATCTTTATTTGAACTTCAAGAAAGGGAAATTATGATACTAGAGAAAATTTAACCGTCTCTCAACAAAAATACCTTAAATGCTGTAGCTGATTAAAGTCATTTATGAGGAGATCAGAGAAAAACAACCTGAGTTGTTAAAGCAAACGCTTCAAGCATCCCTCTTTCTCACTTCCCAGCAGTTCCTCCGCTCCATTCAGCCCTCCAGTATTTAAGGCTCCCACTTTGCCACTATCCAGACTCAAAGTCATGCCCTGCCCCCAGCTCCTCACATCACCTGAATTCCATATCCTAGCATATAATCGAGCCTCGCCAACACCCTTAATTACTGCATGGCTCCGCTTCTCCACCCTCCTCCCCTGGCCAGCCTCAGGCTCCCCTCTCCTCTGCACCAGCACCCTGGTAACTCAGTGCTACTAGAGAAAATGACAAACTTGCCAGTGGCTCTCACCTTACATTCATAATGAAATTTTTCAAATGGCCACCTAGCATTGCCCAGCCATTCTAAAACTACTTCTTTAGAAGATGTATTTTTCTCCTGCTTCACATCTCAGATACCCAATACCCTTCCTCAGCTCCCAGGCTGATGAACCTGCCTTGTCCTTCCTTCCTGGGGAATATAGCGGCCATCACACAGGAACAGGATCACCTTAATATCCCTCCTTACAGCGGCATCCCACCTGGCCTCCCCAGATGTCACGCTGGATGAGGTAACCCTGCTCCTCCCAAAGGAAGTCCTGGAATCAAGTGCTCTTGATCCAGCTTTTCCAAGTCTACATTTTCTCAGCTCACATACTGCCTCTCACAGGACCTCCCTCTCCCAGCCACTTCCTAGCGTTCTAGTCCCACACAGTGGTTGTCAGTATGAGCCATGGAACAGCTTCTGCATCACCCAGACCCATGAAATCTTCTACAGACACCCTGGGGATGTGTACAGTTCTGCAAGGTGACTGTTCAACAAAACCACCACTACATATTAAATTCAGCATTCAGCCCTAGCTGGTTTGGCTCAGTGGATGGAGCGTCGGCCTGCAGACTGAAGGGTCCTGGGTTCGATTCCGGTCAAGGGCATGTACCTGGGTTTCGGGCACATCCCTGGTTGGGGGTGTGCAGGAGGCAGTTGATGGATGCTTCTCTCTCATCGATGTTTCTAACTCTCTATCCCTTGCCCTTCCTCTCTGTAAAAAATCAATAAAATGTATTTTTTAAAAATTCAGCATTTAAGTAAGACAATTATATTTAAAATGGAAATAATTAATATTCAAATGTCAATGCTCTCTGACAGAATAACTACATTTTATCTGTGCTCTTGAGGTTATTTGCATCCAGTGGAGACGTGTGGTGGGACAGCTACAGTGGTCTCTTCTCAACTTCACATTTACTGAAGCGCCATATTGGTTGCTTGAAATCGTGGGCCTTGGTAGGAGCATTCATATCATGGAAATCAGCAATTGTTAAAAATCCGGGTCTTTTCCCCAAAGTTCCAGTTGTCAAACATTTCCCAGAACGTCACTGGATGAGACCCAATACTCTTCATTGGAAGAAGCCTTCCAGGGGATTCTGAACCAGCTGGGGTTTGAGAACCACCGATTAGAACTTGTCTGTCTATCTCCTCCCACCACTAACCAGTCTGCTTTCTCCCTCATACACACACAATGGAGCTTGCTTCCTTTTCATTCTATCTCAGCTTCATACAACCTTATTTCACCCAAATGGAAGTAGGTTTTCTACAGGAAAGTAATGCCTTTCCTTGGGCCCGGGGTAAACCCCTGTTTTATTTTATATGTAGGTTCAAAACTCTATAAAAAGACATTTTTATAGAAGTTTATTTGCAAACTAAACTCCTTTTAGTACTTCCTTTTATTTCAGTAACATAATGAAATTACAAAATGACTTTTTCCCCCGCTGAAAATAGCATCTTATTGAGCACCATCATCCATTCTCCATTTAGGAGTTTGCTGAATAATAGAAACCAGCAGGTGGCAGCAGGGGCTCTTGGAAACAAAGCTTAATGCACTCCAAGCATTTGGTTATGAAAGAACATAAGCTGTTATTGCAAAGTCAAGCACATTTCAAATAGTTTGCTGGTTCATCATATTCTTCATGTCAGCAAACTGCCTTTAATATGCGGGATAGATTATGTTCTATGGTTTCATAAGCATAATAACAACCAAAACAGTATGTTTTTTTTTCAAGATTTACAATATCAAGTACATTTTAGCTTTTAATTTTTTTCCACAGATTTATTTTTTTCCTTTATTGATTAAGGTATTACATATGTGTCCTTATCCCCCTCCCATTGCCTACCCACCCCCCCACTCATGCCCTCACCCCCCTGGTGTTTGTGTCCATTGGTTACGCTTATGCGCATGCA
>PVJC01009634.1:0-45451 GCA_004026665.1 Murina feae | reverse complement strand
TGCCCCGCAAAGGGCCTGGGCAGCCACCAAGCAGGCCGAGACCGCCCCCTGCCGCCTCTTACCCGCTTCCTGGTGCCCTCCAACCCTGCCGCCTCTTTCCCACTCACGGGTCCTGGGTCCTGCGCTGTCCCGCCCTGCAGCCGCTCTGTGCACTCAGGAGGTCCCTCAGCCCGGCCTGTGCCCTCTCGCAGTCTGGGACCCCTCAGGGGATGTCCACCTGCTGGCGTGCCTGACCAGCCTGGGTGAGGGGCTTTAAGGCTGCCCACAGCTCCCATTGACCTAACGTCCCAGCAAGGCTGGCTGGACGCAGGTTCTGAGGTTTCTCTCCTATAATTGATGCTGTTCCTTTAAGACCTGGGGTTATCTTCTATAATTGATACACTGTTCCTTTAAAGCGGCCTTCTAACTGAAGCCTCCTCTTTGCTTCACCTGTCAGCGTCTATAATGAAACAATTGTTACTTTTACTGGTTAGGCCCGAGCTGCTCTTTCCTTCAGCTCCGGAGGATTCTATGATTGTTACATTGTTTCAAAGCTGTGTTTTGCTAGAGGCAGTTTAATTGGAGCTGAGCTGAGCGGGTGCAGCTTCACTTTTGCTCCTGCCGCAATGGAAAGGGCTGTTTACTCAGGTTTGTGAGTGGCGGCTGCCATGTTGGCTGGGCTAATTTGCATACAGCCGCTCTGATTGGCTGGTGGGCGTGGCTTACCCTGTCTCGGAGAAATGGTTAATTTTAATATTTTGCTTTTATAGAGTAGATCTTTATATTAACACTAGAGGCCCGGTGCATGAAATTTGTGCATGTAACAAGGAGGTGGATTTCCCTCAGCCTCGCCTTCACCCTCTTCAATCCGAGACCCCTTGGTGGATGCCAGTTTAGGCGCATCCCTCTCACAATCTGGGACTGCTGGCTCCTAACCACTCATCTGCCTGCCTGCCTGATTTCCCCTAACCACTCTGCCAGGCTGCCTGATGCCCCTAATTGCTTCCCTGCCTGCCTGATTGCCCTTAACTGCCTCTGCCTGCCTGCTTGATTGCCCCTAACCACTTATGCCTGCCTACCTGATCACCCTAACTGCTCTCCCCCGCTGGCCTGATCCCCATCCCCCTAACTTCTCTCCCCTGCCAGCCTGATCCCCTTTACTGCTCTCTCTGCCAGCCTGATCCCACTAACTGCTCTCTCTTACTGGCCTAATCGCCCCTAACTGCCTCTGCCTCAGCCCTGCCACCATAGCTTTGTCTGGAAGGACATCTTGAAGGTCTAATTAGCATATTACGTTTTTATTAGTATAGAAGCATATAAATAAATTATCATTTGGATAAATTTTAAACTTTTAATTTGGATACTATATAAACATAATACATTTTTTCCTTTTGAACAAAATCAGTAAATTATTTGTTACTAGAAGCCTGGTGCATGAATTCGTGCATGGTTGGGGTCCCAGGGCGAGATGAGATCCACCCTTCAGGCAGATGGTGAGATGCTCTAGGTGGCCTGGAACCTGGATCTGTCCCACTGACATTTGCGCTGGTTGTCGGGAGCCACCTGGTGGTCACTTTTATATTGTTTCTTCCTTGCGGAGCATCTAGGGAGGGGAAGTGGCACTTCAAGATCCTGCTGTTAGTGTTGTTCTGTTAGTACCTGGACGGTTCTCTGGAGATTGGACCTGCAGTACTACGGAGGGAGTGAGTAACTGCTTCTGGAATGGTGGGCTGCTGGGACAGGTCGGTCAGCTGAGCAGTGCTCCCACTGTGGAATGCACTGACCACCAGGGGGCAGCTCCTACATTGAGCGTCTTCCTCCTGGTAGTTAGCGCATGTCATAGGGACCTGTCATTCTGGTTGTTCTAGTCATTCTGGTTTCCTGTCATTCGGTCGCTTGGAGATATATATATAACAAAGACTATATCCTTATGATCAAAATTTACTTTACTGGAAAGTTGATATTTTTCATATTGACCCTGGGAGTTTAAATTGAAGGATAATCATTTTAACCAGATAATGTACTCCCCAGAGGCAAGGTTGTGCAGAATATTGTCCCAGGCAACTCTCTCATTTTTACTTATTCTCTTAGTTCTTTATCTGATGAGAGGTATTGGGGTATGATAGGTAGACACAGTTTTTAGTATCCCATTATCTGATTTTAATCTAGATTTTACTTCTGACTTTCAGCAAATTACTTTCACTTCTTTCTCTAATCATCAGTATTTTAATCAGATAAAAAGAAGTAGCTTTTCTGACCTTTAGATTTTCTCTCTCTAATTTTGTCTTCTTCACATAGTTGTCAGAGTGATAGTTCTAAAACATTGTCCAGATCATGTCATTAGCCTCTTTGAAGTGTATATCTCACTCTCCCTTGTTTTAAGGATAAAGTTCAAATTCTTTAGCCTAACTCTCCAAGCTCTTTATAATTTATACTAGAGACCCGGTGCACGAATTCATGCATGGCTGGGGTTCTGAGGGGGGTGGAAGGGATGTGGGATGCAATGGGCCCTTGCCAGCTCAGGATCTGGATCTGTCCCATTGATGTTTGTGCCAATGGTCAGGAGCCACCTGGAGGCTGCTTTTATATCATTTCTTCCTTGTGAAGCATCTAGGAAGGGGAAGTGGCAGTGGTGCCTGAGGCCCACTTCCAGGAGGCTGGTAGTGCTATTGGGATTGTGCCAGCACTGCTGGTCCATTGGTGCCTGGCTCATTCTCCAGAGATTGGACCTGCAGGACTACTGAGGGAGTGAGTAGCTGCCGCTGGGCTGGTGGGCCGCTGGGATGGGTTGATCAGTTGAGCAGTGCCCCTGCTGTGGGAGCACACTGATCGCCAGGGGGGCAGCTCCTGCATTGAGCATCTACCCCCTGGTGGTCAGTGCACATCATAGCAATGGGTTGTTCCAGTCGTTCAGGTCGTTTGGTCATAACAGTTGCTTGGGCTTTTATATATATAGATTTCTAATTTTATTTCTCTCAAACTACACCCTATATTAGAGTGGCTCTTTAGCCCAAGTTCACCTAGTTATTAACAGGTTCAAGCATAGAACCCAGATTCTATAACATTAAGTACAATACTTTTTTTTTATTATTCCACCATCATCTCTAACAGACCTTCAGAAGGAATTTATTATTGAAGCTGATTTCCAGTTACTAACTCCAGAGCATGGTTGCTATCTGATCTTACGTTAAATAATAAACAACAGTCAATTAATACTTATTTTTGTACCACTATGTTAGGTGCTATGAAATCTGACATAAATACATTCCTTTCGTTAAGGAGCTCACAATGTAGTAAGAGAGATGAAGCCAAAAAAATAGATTATAATTAAGATAGATTCTGTTTCTTTCCTCTGATATAATGTAGCACAGCAGAAGAGAGGGATAGAAACAGAATCCTTGAGCTAGTGCTGGGGAAAGAGCTCGGAATTGTGAGTCAGGAGGCCTGGATTCTAATTCCAGTCCTACTATAAAGTTTCTATATGACCTCACATAAATCATTTCCCCTCTCTATGCCTCTGTTCATCCATCTAAGAATTACAGATTTGGAAAAGCAATAGATGATGCCTATGACCTAGGTGAACTCTAATATTATCCATCACTATTACAGTTGACATATATTGTGATTATATCAGAAAGCCATGATTCTTCTGAATAAAAAATTTTATTCTGAGTTTGTTTTTATTTGAGGAGCCAGAAGTCCTCAGAAATGTTGTGAACTAGGCTGGGTATCCTCATTTACAGATGAAGAATTGACATGTTTTAGGCTACATATCTATAAGGGGAATAACCAAGACTTGAAATAAGGTTTCTCGGAATTCAAAGTCAGCATTCCTTTTACTATACTATAGTGCCTCACCTGCATTTTTCACATATGATTTTATTTAATCCTGGGAGAGATCAAGCAAACTAGAATCTTGGGCTTCAGGCAGGACCCAAAATCAGCAGGGTTACTAAATCTCAGCTGCATTTGGCAAAATCCTATGAATCATGAGCCAGATTCCCTTGCAAGCCTGGAAGACATACACAGGCTTGGGTCAGGACCATGGAGAGCTCTCTCTGAGCCTTTTTATTCTTTGCATCTTGAGCTTCACCCTCAGGTCTAGGACAGACATTGACTGCTTAAATTTAGCTTGCTCTGTCCTTGCCAGGAGAAACCCTTCTCATTCATATTTACATATGATTCATTCAAACCGCTTTCTATTATAGTTTTACTGTTCTTTTTGTATGATTATTAGTTTAATATATTGCCCCCCACCCTCCAACATATACACTGTATATACCATAAATGCTTTGAGGTCAAGGCCACATCAGTTTTTTGTCATTGTTTGTTTGTTTTTTACTCATTATTGTATTTCCATTGTTAAAACAATGCCTACAATTTGATAAACACTCAAATATATTTGTTAAATAAACACTACATACAAATATCAAATGTTAACCTTACTCAGTGTTAAATTTTATTCCGGGCATGCCTACCTTTTTGCATATTGAAACACAACAAATCATAGTCACTCAATGAGATAGTAAGAAAAGACAGAATCAAACTGCATGGTGTCATGGCTAAAATTCTTGAGAGACTTGCATATTCACTGCTTTTACTTCCTCATTCCCATCCCATCTTCAGTCTATTGCATTCTGGTCTGTGCTACCACTCTATTGGATTGATAACCTTATCTCACATGATATCCAACATTTGACACTAGTAATCACTCCCTTTCCCCTCTTCTTTCTTATATTCCCTGGCAACATTCTGTCTTGTTTTTTCTTTCATATATATATATATATATATTTTCTATTCTCCTTGGATTTTCTTTTGCCTTTCCTTTCTCTCCCTCCCTTCCTCCCTCCCTCCCTCCCTCCCTTCCTTCCTTCCTTCCTTCCTTCCTTCCTTCCTTCCTTCCTTCCTTCCTTCTTCCTTCCTGTCTTTTAAGTTTAGGATTCTCTAGGATTCCAACCTACTCTCTTAACACAATCTCCCTGCTTTTCAAATTCACAATCTTCCATTCCTATGACTTCAACTACTATCTATAAGTTAATACCTAATGATCTATAATATAAAATATAGATATTTTTATAAGGTTTAGTCTTACCTTTCTAAATATATACTGGCCAGTGGAATGGACAAGAAGAACACACGTTACAGAGAATGTGGTGAGAATGAAAGTATAACAGTGAGCAAGCTTCTAGCATGTTTGAGTGTGAGTATAAATAGCTATATTCATTTGATCTCACTGGTACAGATTATTTTTGCAAAAAGAAAATAACACTAGTATAATATACCTGATAAACATTTATGAATATATAAAAGAGTGAATAAATGAACTAGAGGAATTGGTGGGTCTAGAAAATTCTCTACTAGTTATTTAAAAAATGTAATTTAATATTGCAACAGCTAATAAAGATAATGCATTACATGTTTTATATTTCTATAATTTACTTAGTTTCCCATGTCCCATTGCCACTACCCTCATTCAGGCCTCCATTATTTCTGTTTCCATTACTTGTGACCCTTTAATCTGTCTTCTACATAGTTGCCCAAATGACCTTTCTAAAAAGCAAAATTGGTCATGTCAGTGTTCTGCTCAAACTCTCCAATTAATATACTTTTCTAAAGGTAAAAAAAACCACAAAACAAACAAAAAACCCCCACTAACTCTTTAGGTTACATTCAAGAGCTGTCCCTTTCTGTGTTCTTGTCACATTGAACTACTATCTGTCCTTGATTCTAGGACTTCAGCTACTTGAGAAGGCCTTGCTATTCTCTTACTCCAGCCCTTTATACATACTGTGCTATCTGCCTTAAATGATTTGTTTTAACTTTCCTTCTTTGGCTATCTAGCTTATTATAAAGAATTTAGTTCAGTATCTGGAAAATAATAAGTGTTTGATAAATGCAATGAATGCCATTATTATTGTCTTTGTTGTCATAGTCTTTATTATTGTCATTGTTGTCATTATGCATCATTCTCATCATCAGATGTAAGGGATCCTAGTCTGTCAGAAGTATCAGGGTTTTTACAGATTACTTAGTTCAATTTGCATTTTATATATTCTCAAATAGTTCCAGAAAGAGGAGGAGGTTTGTTCAGATATGTAAAACTTGTAAGAAAGATGGCAAATCAGAGAGACTAGAACCTAAACTGACTTTGCCCACACCCCCAATTGGCCTCTTATGGTTTTGAGATTATTTTACCTTCCAATGAATTGATGGCCACAATTGACAGAGAAGAAAGAGCATGGTCATTCTTAGCTGGGCCAACTCCAGACTCTTATGTCTACTAGATAATAGTACTTAACACATAGAACTATCACAATGGACAATCCATATAATAAAAGCCTAAGCAACCGCTACAGTGAGATGACCAGAATGACCAGTCACTATGATGCGAACTGACCACCAAGGGGCAGACACTCAATGCAGGAGCTGCCTCCTGGTGGTAGTGCGTTCCCACAGGGGGAGCACCACTCAATCAGAAGCCAGGCTCATGGCTGGCAAACACAGCAGCAGTGGCGGGAGCCTCTTCCGCCTCCACAGCAGTGCTAAGGAGCAGCGAGCTGAGTGGTAAGGAGTAGCAAGCAGGCAGGTGGTAAGGAGCGAGGGGGGTTGGGCCTAAGCTGGCAGGCAGACATCCCCTGAAGGGTCCCAGGTTGTAAGAGGGCACAGGTCAGGCTAAGGTCCTCCTACCCCAGTGCACAAATTTCATGCACCAGGCCTCTAATATCTGACACAAACATTGGCACAAAGAAAGTGCTTCCTCCTTACCTCAGATTTGGTCCATATCCCATCATATATGTAGGCTAGAGGAATTCCAAGACCTTATAATTATGCTAGTCAAAGCAATGGTTGCTTGTTAAAACTTACAGGAAAGAAATATAATAGGAAGAAAGTTAAGAGCATATTGTCATCAGCATGAGCAGAAACTGAAAATAGATGGCTGCATACAGGTTTCTAGTTGTGCTTGGGAATACAGCCAATTGAGTACAACATGGCCCCATCCTGGGACACTGCCAGCTTTGCCCTCCCTGTGCATGAGTCAGGTGCATCTGTGCTCATGGCCGATATTGTGATCCACAGAGATTTAAGCAGGTTTCTATTATATAAGAGTTCTAGAGAAGCCTACAGAGGGATCTAGGCACCCCTGAAACAATTTTCTGAATTTTACTACTCAGGAATTCAGACCCCTATCTGTAGAAAATTGAAAGTGCCTTCATAGTTCTGCCTGTCTTTTTCCTGCCCCTAAGTTTGTCTCTCAGGCCTGACTTTTCTCATTTGAGTTTTAATGTATTAGACTGGGAAGACTTTAAGTTGGGGAATTTGGAATATTTCTGTCCTCCTGTGCATAAGAGATGAAATTGTATCAAAGAAAACTGGAACTTTCATTCCTCGAGAAGAAGTGATATAGCATTCGTTGATTTTCTAACTTGTTTTATTGTTTAAATTTTATTAAACCTCTGAAGAGAGAAGAGAGAGAAATGGATGTTTTTAGAATGAGAAGATTTGGATTAAGCCCTTGGTATATGTAATTAGAGCTGGGATTAGGGGTGTGTTTAGCTTCTGAGAGCCTTTTTTCTCTCCCCTGACTATAAGAAGACTCACCTCTGCCTTCTCTTCCCACTAGGGTTAGTGTGAGATCAATGAAGGCATTGATGTAAAAGTATTTTACAGATTTTAAAATGTTTTACAATTATAGATTTTACTAATAACATTTATTTAACTTGTTAAAAATACATATGCATTACTTTTTTTCTCTTGTTCGTTTCTCAATATTGTGGACCATGACTTATTATTATTCCATTGCTTAAATTGTCTTTACCTGTGTGAGAATCCAGGCTTCACTGGAGTCTAGGGCAGGAGGTTGAAGAAGTAGTCTTTGGCTGCTGTAACTGAAATCAGAGAAAGGAGCAGAACCATAAAACTTGAAGAACACAGTAGAGAGCCCGAGTCTGAGAAGCCAGAAATCAGCAGTGTCTGAACAGACTATCTGAACTGCAATTGTGACTTCAGAAATATGAAAGTCTGTAACATGAGTGCAGGGTGAGCCAAGTATAGGATGGGGCAATTTTCTGGGCATAGGCTTGGCTATATGCAATTAGCTAATGTGCTCACCACATTTAAATAAGGACCTGGATTTTTATGGGCACATTTATGTGGATGTTTTCATTTTGATGTGTTCCATTTGACTATCAAACTGCTTTTCCAGATGGGTCTCATAAATCACTTTCCAGCTAAGGGGGGCCTGTGGGGTTCTTGGAGCTGAATTTGCACAGTGACCAAAGCTATTTGAGCATTCATATTTTTTTTCAAAGTTTTCATCTTTTCTGGTTTCAGTGAAAAGCATTACCATTTTTTTAAAAAAAGTATAGAATAATTAACCTTATTCATTTCCTTTGTGAGGGAGCTATACATTACCTTGGAGATACATCAGAAGTAATGTTCTCTTTCTTACCTCCTATAAACATGTGCTTGTGTATTATTCAGGGTTCTCTAGAGAAAGAGAACCATTAGGGTGTGTAAACATATAGAAAGATTTATTACAAGGAATTGCCTAATAATGGAGGGATTGGCAAGTCCAAAATCTACAACATTGGGCTGACAGGTTAGAGACCCGGAAAAGCTAATGTTGCAGTTGCAGTCCAAAGGGCTACAGGCTAGAGATACAGGAAAGCCAATGGCGCAGACAAAACCTGAATGCAGTCTGCTGGAGAATTCTCTCTGCCTGTGGAGGCTGATGATATTATTATATTCAGGCCTTTGACTGATTAGATGAGGCTTATTCACATTATGGAGGGCAATCTGCTTACTCAGAGTTTACTGAGTAACATTTAAAAAGTTAATGTCATCCAAAAATGCCCTCCAAGTTGACACATAAAATTAACTAGCACAGCATGTAAAAAGAAAAGATCATGTAATAGGGTTCTTATATACCTATTTTATACTTGCATTGCAGTGACTTCATTTTTATATATAGACATAGATACATATATATGTGTGTATCTAAAATGATAAAAGCGTAATATTGAAATTAACCGTCCCTTCGGGACACCTAAGCCATGCCCACCAGCCAATCAGAGTGACTGTATGCAAATTAACCCAGCCAACATGGAGGCCGCCACTCACGGACCTGAGTAAACGGCAGCTTCCATTGCAGCAGGAGTGAAACTGAAACTGTTTGCTGGCCAGCTCGGCTTAACCTGGCTCCAGGCAAAACATATTTGCAACAATATCTCAATCATAAACAGCAGGCCAGGCCTGACTACTAAGGATAACATTGTCTCATTATAGAAGCCAGAGCTGAAGCAGAGAGGAGGTTTCATTACTAGGCCTCAGCTTAAAGGAACAGTGCATCAATTATAGAAGATAAACAAACTGCAGAAACCTGCTTCCAGCCAGCTTTGCTGGGACATTGGGTCAATGGGAGCTGTGGGCAGGCTGAAAGCCTGAAATGCCCCTCAGCTCCTCACCCAGGCTGGCCACACCCCAATGGGGTGAGGGACCCCACTGGGGGGCTTGGCCAGTCTGCAAACAGCCATCAGCCCCTCACCCAGGCTGGACAGGCACCCCAGTAGGGACCCAAAACCTAAAGGAGCTGTGGACAGCCTGTAAACAGCCCTCAGCCTCTCACCCAGGCTGGCCACACCCCCATGGGGACAGGGTCCCCACTGCAGGGTTTGGCCAGCCTGCAAACAGCCATCAGCCCCTCACCCAGGCTGGTCAGGCACACCAGCAGGTGGACATCCCCAGAGGGGTCCCAGACTGTGAGAGGGCACAGGCCAGGCTGAGGGACCTCCTGAGTGCACAAATTTTTGTGCACTGGGCCCCTAGTCTGTGTGTGTGTGTGTGTGTGTGTGTGTGTATATGGAGAGAGAGAGAGAGAGAGATATTTAAGTTTTGTTTTATTTTCAAGTTTCTGAGGTTAAATTGATGAAAAACATATTAAAGGCAAATAAAGGTTCACAATACTAAACCAGTGAACAACAGAACTGAGCTATTATTTTTCCAGCTTTATTGAGATGTAATTGATATGCAATATTTTTAAGTTTCAATTGTACAATGTGTTGATTTAATATATAGAGAAATGATTACCACCTAGCATTAGCTAATGCCTTCATCATGTCACATAATTATAATTTTTTTGTGGTAAGAACATTTAAAATTTACTCTCTTATCTTTCATGTATATAATATATTATTTTTAACTAGAGGCCCAGTACATGAAATTCATGCAGAGGGGTGGCAGGGTGTCCCTCTCCAATCCTGCACCCTCTCCAATCCTGTGGGATTGGGCCTAAACTGGCAGTGAGACATCCCTCTTGCATTCCAGGACCACTGGCTTCTAACCACTCACCTGTCTGCCTGCCTAATGCCCCCAACTTCCCTCCCCTGCTGACCTGGTTGCCCTGAATGGCCCTCCCCTGCCAGCCTGATCATTCCCAATAGCTCTTTCCTGCCAGCCTGGTCGCCCCCAATTGCCCTCCCCTGCCAGCCTGATCACCCCTAACTGCCTCTACCTTAGCCTCCATCACCATGGCTTTATCTGGAAGGAAGTTGGCTGTCCAGAAAATGGCCAGTCGACCCAGTCTAATTAGCATATTACCCTTTTATTAGTATAGATTATACTAAATCATTATTTTAAATCAGTCAGTTAATTAAACAAAACAAAAATGTGGTAGACTTTGGAAGTTTAGATCTAATTATGATATATAGGATCACTACCATTGTGGTGCTTTCTGTGTAATGGTCTTACACAGAATGTGATTACATACCTTCAGACAAGGGCTATGACAGAGTAGAGGAACATATTTATATACTTGGGCTGAGATAACAAAATACCATAGACTGGATGGCTTAAACAACAGAATTTTTGTTCTTACAAATCTAGAGACTAGAAAGAAGTTCATGAACAAGGTGGGATTTGGGGAGTGGAAGACAAACATTCAGCCTATAACAATGAAGCTATGGATCACATATCAGAGCCCCAACTCAGACATAAGGATGTTAAAGCAAGAAGTTACTTTTAAGTTTAGACTTGAAGAATAAAAAGAAGTTAGCCAGATAAATGGGAGGAGACAGAAGAATGCCCAAGAGAGGGAGAGAAAGCCTGACACTTTGGAAAAAATGAAGTTAGTTTGCTGTAGTTATTCCTTAGAATAGAGGTAGGAGGTAGCACATGAGAAATGTGAAGGAAGGGTGAACAGGAAGATAAGCAGAGGTTAGATCAAGCAGGGCCTTAAAGCCTATGTTAAAGAGTCTGGGTTCTGTTTTAATGGCAATGGGAAGGCATTGAAGAACTTCACTTGAGAGAATGTCATGATCAAATTTTTGTTTTTAGAAATAGAACTCTGTGTGCAGTTGGAAAATAGATTAGATGAGTAGAAATCTGCAGCTGGGAGAACTTTTAGGAGGCTCTTAAAAGTATGAAAGAAACCTGAAACAGTGGTGATAGAGAGAAATGGACTAATTAAAAATATATCTTGAGATAGAATTAATATTTCATAATTAGCATGAGTATGAGAGAGAGGAAGGTGTCAAAGAGTCTTCAAGATTTTTGGCTTTAATTATTGGGTGGAGAATTGTACTATTTATGAGAAAGGGTGACAAAAGAGGAAGAGAGGGTTTGTATTTGGGAGCATTTTGACATAATGCTTTAAAAATATCCAAGCCAAGCGTGGGGTGATGTCCATAATGTAATTGAATATACTTCCTGAAACTCAGAGGAAGTGTCTGCTTTGGAAATTTATATTCATGACTTTTCAATGTATTCATGGAAATGGAAACATAGATGTTTATTCCATTATCCAGTAAGAAAAGAGATTCAAGGACTAAATTAGAAGAAACTACAGCATGTAAGGAACTTGCATAATAAGAGGAATCCACAACAGAAACCCAAAATGAGCAGCTATAGGAAGAAGTAGAAACCTAGGAAAGAAGTAGAAACCTAGGAAAGTTTATTTTCTCTTTCCTTAACTAAGGAAAGAGAAAATAAACATCAATGTCGTGCTGCTGGGAGGTGAAGCCAAGCACTTAGAAAAACCTCATGAGTTTGCAAAAGGTCATGAGTGATCTTAAGAAAGGCAGTTTAAGGAGAGCGGTTATTGGGAATTGAGTGGTAATGTAATGAATGAATTGACGAATAAGTGGGAAGTGAGGAAGTAAAGATGGAGAACACACTCTTTAAAGAAAATACCTTATATTTTATTTAGAATATAATCTGCACATTATCATTGATTCTTCTTTTTGTAATCCTAGCCTCCATATCTAATCCATCAATAAGTCTATCCTCAAAAGATATCTCATTTCATCTATTTTTCTTCCTTCCTTCACCACTTCAACACTAATCGAAACCACTGTCATTGTTTACCTGGACTATGGCAGTACCTTGCATCTCATTCCCTCACTTCCACAGTAATCTTTTGAAAATAGAAATCAGATCCTATTGCTCCCCTTCCTCAATCCCTTTAATAACTTTCCATTGTACTTGTAATAAATTCCAAACATCATACTCTGGCTTACACACATCTATGTCATCAAGCCTCTGCTTTTTCCTCTAACTTCATCTTGTTCCATTCTGTTCATACTCACTATGCTATGGCCATCTTGATATATTTATTCCTCAAAATAATTTGTACTTATCTCTAGCATAGCTTTTTGCACTAAATATTCTCAATGCCTAGGATGCTGTTTCCCTGGATCTTCACTTATCTATTTCCTTTATTCAAATTTCACCCTAAAAATGATCTCTTCAGTAGTGAATTTCCAGGTTAATTTAATCACCCAATACTTTCTACTTTTATTTTACTAGTACTTCTCTGCACAATATCTGTAAATCTTTGATATTTTTTATGGTAGTTTAGGCAAATGGGAGACAACTGACCGTGAGAAAGACCCATTTCTTGATGGGGTACAACCTTTGAAAGCAGCCATTGTATAGTGAGCCCTTCCTCTGAAGATGCCTAGAGCTTGCCTGTGGGTACTCATTCCCTCATTCATTCAACACCTGTCTATTGAAGCCCTACATTGTGTCAGTAACCTGCATGCAAAGAGGAAATGGCTGCGGCTTCCTTCTATAAGAATTAAATTCAAATGTTTAGTTTGCCAGCAGTGAAGGGATAGAGGGGGAGCAGGAAGTGAAAGAGTTTGAAATTTTGCAATATAGTTTTATATTATTATTTTTCATACAGCATTATATGTTGAGCACTTTTACACTTAAATATTCTCAGAATACATAATACTCAAGCATATGAATGTATGACTATTTAACATTAAGAGTATAGTTTCTTTTTTTCTGCTATTAAAAATAGTGCTACACAGTATCCAACCTAAATCCCAGTGTTTAGAAGAATGTTTGTTTTTAGCATGTCTACCTTTAGTGCATTTAGATTATTTAGTGCATTCATGTGACACACACACACACACACACACACACACACACACACACACCTTAGTTTCTTCATTTTCTGGTACTTATAAATATAGTATCTCCCAAGCTGGTTTAGCTCAACAGATAGAGCAGACCAAAAGGTCCTGGGTTTGATTCCGGTCAAGGGCAGGTACCTTGGTTGCAGGATCTCCCAGGCCAGGGCTCTGGTCAGGGCTCATTCAGAAGGCAACCAATTGATGTGTTCCTCTCTGTCTTTCCCTCTCTCTTCCACTCTCCCTAAAAATCAGTGGATAAATATCCTCAGGTGAGGATTAATAACAACTATATATATGGTAGTATCTATTATGTCATTATGTGGAACACTATCTACAATTTTCTATTTGCATGGTTCCCTGTTTCTGGTGTCTGTCCTTTGCCTTGAGTGTGGGGTACACATATTTCAAGATGCTTTGTACTGACAATAGTCCTCTCATTTTTTTCTCTCTATATTATTTTCTAGGAGTTATGAAGATCTTGACTGGAGGTAATATTTCTTCAAAAAGTTGCTCTAGCTCAACAGAGAGGCAGTTGTCTGGCTTTTGGGTTAATGGATAATTTGGTGAATGTAGATTCTGAATCTCCAAGTCTGAGTTAAGATGAGGGCAAAAATAGACAATGTTTCTCCATCTTCCAATTAAGAGTGAGATTGGGAGGATGCTCTGTTTCATGAGATTATGCTTTGGAAGTAGGACACAGATAAATATCTACAGATAGATGATTACAGATTGATAATATTTTAGTATCATTTTGACATTACTTTCAATATATGTTTCACACCTTTTTTCCTCTGCTCACTTTTTCCTTTATTCTCCTTTCTTACTCTCCTTCTCCTTGTATGTCTTTCAATCTCTTTCGGGCAATTTTTCATTCATTCAGTAGTCACTAAATACCTAACATACTATAGGCATTAAACCAATTACTGGGAACATAATTATTTTAGAAAAAGAGAAGAAGATCAGTTCTTTCTTCAAGGTGATATATGTACCTACATGATTGAATTATAATATAAGTGTCCTGATCAAGGTAGCCCAGGGTACTATGGCAGCACATTAAGGTACATTTAACCTATACATGGGCACATAATAAGTGCTCAATTTATATTAATGACCTCTTAATGTGCATGCATATTCCAGTGCAAACATATGAAACCAGATACCTTTTCTCCTAGGAGATGGATTAAGGTCATACCAAACAGAACTTCTGTAATAGCAAATGCATCTATCTCTATTATTGCTTGTCATACAGGGTTAGGTGTGTCTGGCATGTTTCTCTTCTCATGTCACAGAACAGGGGCCCTATTTGAGAGAACAGGCAATATTGATAGTTTGGCTTAATTTTTATTTTAGGATTTAAGAAGCTTATTCTTTCTGAAGCAAAGCATTAGACAGAGAGACCAGAATGATAATGAATGCCTGGTTTTCTGTACTATGGGCCCGGGATCATCTGAGGATTGAAAAGCAGAGTTTGCAGATATAAATGAAGCTGCTCATTGACTCAGCCCATCTTCCCTGTCGAGGTGAATTTATTGCTGAAACAAAACGCTTTACCTACTGAATTTTAAGCAATGCTTGAACGGAGAGAAGATTAGGCTGACATATAGTGAATTCCTTGCACCTAATATATCTTTGCCATGGAAAGTCTCAATTTACAAAACTTTTTATACATTTTCAAGTTTTATTTTCCTTTATCATTTTTCTTTTATCTTTTCCTCTTCTCTTTTAAATAGAGGGAGCTTTGCATCTCATTCAAGTGTTAAAATGTTACCCGCTCACAATGTGCCTGAAATATGAAGCAACAACAAGAGGTGGGGATAAGGCTGAACCTGTGTTTCTTAAAGAAGCTACCTAGTTTTAAAAACTGGTTTTGGCCCAGCGGGTAAAGCAGGATTGTTGAACATGAATTTCAGATCGATCTCTTGCCTCTGACAGTTACTGCACAAGTTCCAATCACATTAGTGCCTCTTCAGCTTAAGCCAGAATTTATAGCATAAATTCAACATTTTTCAAATCTTAATCAACCCAGAGGTCATTCTCCTCAAAGTGCAGTTTTGCTGCTGCCACTGGAAAATCAATGGGGGACGGTTGATACTTTCCTGCTGCCACAGCACCAGATGCAAAATGAAATGCTTCAGAAAGGTCTGCTTCATTTTCAGCTGTAGCTCTTAGGGAATGCTTTTTTTTTTTTTTTCCTCCTTCATTTGTTTGTTTTAATGCCAATGACACTTTTGATCCCTAATGTCTAGGTCCTACCCAGGGGAAATAGTCTGGCCAGCAGTAGCATAATCAGATTTTTTTTTAAAGGAGAAGCTTTGATCTCATTCCTCATTGTCTTCAGAAGCTACTATTTTTATTGGCTATAGAATAAAGTCCCAATTCTTTGACTTGGCAAGCAGAGCCCTTAATGTACCACCTAGCCAGCTTAGCACATTGTCTGGCTCAGAGGAGTGCTCAGATAGTGCTTTAGAATAGTTGAATAAAGGAATCTGTCCTTAGTGCACCCACATGAAATGTCTCCCTGTGTAAATATGCACCCTCAAGACATCAGGTCTTCATACACAAACAACTCTTCACACTTAGTGCCCCTTTCCCACTTAATTTCCTATCACAATATTCTCGTTCCTTTGAGACCTGGCTCCAAGGACACCTCTGTGACCCTTTTCTGTTTCTTGTCCCAAGTAGAACTAGTAGTCTTCCCACTCTGTGCTCCCACTGCACATTTTCATGCCTCTGTAATGACCCTTGACAGTGTTTCCAAAATAGGTGTGGTTGGGTCTGATTCTCTGATAGAATGTGGGTTCTGTCATAGGCAAGACCTGGTCTTGTTCATCTGGTATCAATGTTTTAAAACATGTTTGTTGAAGTCAGTCAACATTCTCTGCAATTTAAATTTTTTTGAGATAGGCATAAAATGGGGAATGAGAAGTCATTTTTCCTCCCAATTGTGCAATCTTGATCCAGCTCTTTTGGACCTCAGTTTCTTAAGTGACACAATTAGCCTAACTGATCACTAAAATTAACTCTTACTTTGACATTATTATCATTACTATTGCTGTTACTTTTGTTGTTCTATTTGTTATTTTACTTTTGCTGTTACTAATTCTAGTAGTATGAGGACCACCAGTTATTGGGTCTGTACCAGATACCAGGCTCTGTTATAAGATTTAGCTATGTTATCGCATCTAATCTTCAAAACAAGCAGCACATGAGTTAAAATTATTAGTTTTATTTCACAGAGATGAGAATTGATGCTTGCAGGCTAAGAAATGTATCTGAAGCCACACTGCCAGAGTATGACGGAACTATAATTTAAATTTAAATTTTTAATTCCTACAAAAATGAACTTTAAATTTATTATACCAATTATTTTGAACCCAAGAAAAATATAATAGAAATATATAATTGTTTATAATTTAAAAATAGTATATCCTCATGGAAGACATGGAGACTTCCAAAGTAAATAAAGAATGGTAAATCACTCATTCTGCTACCCAGAGAGAACCCATATTAACATGCTGTGAATTTTCTTCATGTTTTCTCTATGTATCTGTGCATGCATAATTGGCAACTGCATATTAGTTGAGATGTAAAATTGACATAGTGGTAATGCTAGTGTGTGAAGGCTATAACTCTTTTGCTGTTTTCTGGCCTGAGCCTCATCTACATTAGTAATTCAGCTAGTCAGTGACTGCTCCTATCAAAAAAAAAAAAAAACATGCAAAGCTTTGGAGCTCTGACTCATACCAGCAATTTATCTCTTCCAAGTGCCAGAGTTAGGTAACTTTAATTCAATGGGAATATTAGAATCCTTGAAGGATGGCATAAAAATCATTTGGAGAAGAAATGAATTTCAATAACTGACCGAATTTCCTCTGTTAGAGAAAAAAATAGTCACTGCTAGTGCTTGCTGAAAGATCCAAACTTTGAGATTAGATTGACTGGATTATAGTTCAGTATCTATTAATTATTTACCCAGGAGCCTGAGGCACATATCACTTCAGAAACTAGGATAAAATTTATGAAGAAACCTGGGTCTGGGAAGATTAATTTGTTCTAAATTGCATGCCTAAGAGATGACAGGCTGAGGACTAAAGCTTAGTGGGGCAAAGGAGTAAGCATTACTGCTGATTCAGCATTTACTCTGGTCACATACTGTTAGGTCCTTGCCATACCTTTTATTGTTTTACACTCCTATTGACTCTCTGAAATGAAGGTGTTATCTCCCTTATAGAGATGAAAAAACAGATAAAATAATCTGTTCAAGGTTGCAAACAAGTGGCAATGCCAGAATTTGAATCTGTGTATTTGACTCCTAAATCTGTATTCTTTCAGCAATAACCACACTTCTGAGACTTTCTGACTTTCAACAGAGCTCTTGCCAATAGAGTTCTTTGGTGTCATTTCTTGGAATGGCTGCTATGCCAGTCACAGTACTGTGACAGGAGCAGAATCACTATGATGTGAGGGGACAGAGGTTTCATTAAAGGAACTAGACATTGCATAACTGTGGCAGGATCTGAGAAAGCAATGATCAGGGAGTTGGAGGACCTGAGGAGGTCCAGAGTGAGACAGCACAATGGACCATGATGGAGAAATCCATAAAAAGCTGTTGCCTCTGTTTAGCTACTGATTCTGTGGATCTGCTGCCAAATATCTAGTGGTAGGTCTGAGTTCTCCAATCAGCAGGACCAGCAGGAAGGGAAAGAGGCTGAAATTAGAGCAGAGAAGAGGAAGGACAAGTTGGAACCCCACAGTACAACTGTGTCTGATGCCTGATGAAGCAAAAATTTGCAGGGACTAATGACTGCTGTTTTATTTTCACCTTCCAAATCATGTGAAAGTTCTTTTTACCAGCATTAATCCATAACCATACAGGAAAAGTCATCCTGAGAAACATAGTTCCTTGCTTAACTGTATATCCTCCACAGCTGCCATTTGGACAGTTCTGGAGATTGTATGCTCCAGAGGAAAGGATGCCCTATTGGCTATTCCAAATCCAGTACTATAGCAGTACCGTCCAATAGGACTTTTTGTAATGATGGAAATATTCTACATTTACAGTGCACCCCCATGCCTCTCTCTTTTCCACTCTGTGTGGGCTCCTTTATGTGCTGAGACTGTTATATTCCCAATGACCAAGTAAAGGACCTAGCTGGCAAATGCCTGGGGAATAAATGAATGGTGAGAGTCACTGTCATAGATAGTAATTGGTAAAGATAGTTGCTAGTGGACCAAAAGGCTGAAGATAAAGGCAGCATTATAGAATAACAGAATTTTGGGTCTGGAATAGGCAGCTCAGAGACTAGAGTAAAAAGAATATAGGCTTTAGAGTTCTAATCCTAGCTCTGCTATTTCCTTGCTTATATTTTTCTTACCTGCAAGAAAGAGAGAAGGTTATACCAATTTCAGAGTCATAAAAATAATGAAAACACCCAGCACAGGGGTCTGGCAAATATAAACTTTAATATATGTAATTTCTTTCTTAGAGATTTTTGGTATGTCTCCCTCATTATTAGTGAAGTTTTGCAGCAGAATTATAACTTACCATTTTTAGGATATATTGCAAATAAACGTTATTTTTCTAGTGCCAAAGACACGGGGCCATTTGAGGCCTGCAATTCCCTCTGTAAGAGAAGAGTGAAGCTAAGCATGATTAAATAAGGTCTTATAGATTTAACTGCATATTGGACAGATCCTCTGGGACCTCAAAGCCTTTTTGAGAATTACAAGGTTAAATGGTAATAAAATTATTTTTTGCTGCAAGAACATGCAGCCCATGTTGACAGTCACTGCTCTGTGGCTCTGACCACTTCCATCTGTAGAATCATCATTTTGTTTTATTTTACAAACCATATAAAAATGAATTGGACTTACCAAAGAGCAGTACTCATAACATATTTAAGTCTATATATCCATAGAAACAGAATCCAGACATGCATTATTATTGGTTATTCAGGGGACGACCATCTTTCTCCTTACTCAGTGGCTGCCTATACTTGGGACTACAATTATCAGAATCTTCAATTGGATTATACTTTTACATAAGTCAAGCTAGTGAAGTATTAAAAAATACATAATTCATTTTTACCCAGAAATTTAAGCCATGACTTCTGTGGTAGCAACTAATCTGATTTCCTGGTCATATGAAAACTTAGGAGGGTCTCTCAAGGGCACAAAACCAGTTTCTCCTTTTCCCTCAATGTTTGGCAGTTCTATATTCAGGAGCTCAGATTTCCTCTCAAGTCAGGATGTTTGTGGTGACATTTATAAATGAATCCAAGTTTAAATGTTTTACTGAGCTCTCCGCAATATTTGTTATATGTAGTGTCAGGAAACCAGCTAGATTTAGGCATGAGAAAGGGCTTAAGAGGACAGCTAGTAGTAGACTAGAAATCAAGAAACCAGAATTTGAATTCTAGTTCTTTTTATCAACTGAATTACTTGACTTTCTTAGCTCACTCATCTATAAAAGGAGATTACTTGAATTTAGTTTGCAGGATTGTGGTGGTTCCAAATGAGGCAATAGGCAACCAGGTGAGTAGAAGAGCACAGGGTTTTGGAGACCAGCAGGGTGGATTTGGAGCCTGCTTCCTCTGTTAACTCCTTATTTGCTCTTAGTAAAATCACTTCTTTCTGAGCCTCTAGCCCCTCACACATAAAAAAATAAACATGATGACAGATAATCTCTAAGTTCCCTTTGGGCTAGCAAGTCTGATTGATGATCACTTCTTTCCCTGTTCTTTTGTTTGTTTGTTTTAGCTGAGGAAAAGAGCTAACAGCACTGCAATTCTTCCCTCTAAGAGTTTCTACTAGTATGTCTCCAAGTTGGGCCTTCAACCAAGCTAGTTCTAGACTACCTTGTTTTAACTTCTAACTCCTCCTAAGTCACCTCTTCATTGAATATATATTTATGTTTATATTTGAGTTTAAACTGTGACTCATGGTTTTTTTTTCTCTAGACATTTTTTTTAAAGGAACATGATTTAATCTCAAATGATCTTTGCACTACTGATGTGTTCATATTTTTTGTCCAAGGAACCTAGATTTCAGCTGTCGGAGGAAACTTAGCCATAATTCTGTATAACTTTTCCTCTCCATGATTCCTTCTTCTGTTTTCCTAATAGAGGGCATTCAACTTCTGTGTGAATGCTTTTATTGATGAGGCACTCACTAGTATGGCTCTTTATCTTTGGCCCTATTCCTAACTACCTATACCACATTGCTCTACAGAGCTTGAAATTCGGTGATACAGCTTACAGCAAGGAAACATTACTATTTCAGGTATTAGGTACTATCAAATGATTCAGGAACCCTCCCATTTGTGGAAATGCTTTGACCTTCACTTAGTGGGATATTGGAGCATATTTAATCATGAATTAAAGATCCACTTTTGTGTGCTGCATCGGTTACCTCTGTAAGGTCTTGGACAGTTCTATTCATACCCCTGCTTCTCTTCATTTGCAAAATGGATATAAGAATAGTCAACCTGCCTTTCTCCAAGTTATTGAGAGTATGAACTAAGGTGACATAAATAATCTAATCTAATAAAAGAGTAATATGCAAATTGGTGTCACTCTACTACACCTAAGCTATGCCTACCAGCCAGTCAGAGTGACTACATGCAAATTAACCCAGCCAAGATGGTGGCCGGCAGCCATGGAGCTGGAACAAGCAGGAGGCTTGCCCCAGCGATGGAAGAAGCTAAGGTTCCCACCTGCCTTGACTGGCTGTGGCCTCTGCTCAAGGCTACAAACTTTCAATTATAGAAGTTAAATAAACCCCAACATACCTGCTTCCAGCTGGCTTGGGCTCAAGGAAGTGCTAGGAGCCTGGGTTGTCAGTGGCAACCCAACCTGGGCTCTGGTTAAAGCAACAAAGTTTCAATTATAGAAGATAAATAAATCCCAGATACTTGCTTCCAGCCAGCCTCGCTGGGAGGTTGGGTGGCTGGGGGCCTTGGCCAGCCTGCAAACAGCCATCAATCCCTCACCCAGACTGGCCAGGAACCTCAACAGGACCCTCCTCTCTGAAGGGGCTGTGGCCAGCCTGCAAACAGCCATCAGCCCCTCACCCAGGCTGGCCAGGCACCCCAGCGGGACCACCACCCTGATCCGGGACACCCTTCAGGGCAAATCAGCAGGCCCTCACCCATGCACCAGGCCTCTAGCCTATATAATAAAAGGGTAATATGCAAATTGACCCTAACAGCAGAACCACTGGGAATTACTGGTCCCTATGACACACACTGACCAGCAGAGGGCAGATGCTCAATGCAGTGTGCTCCCAAAGGGGAGCTTTGCTCAGCCACAAGCCAGGCTGACAGCTGCCAGTACAGCGGTGGTGGTGGTAGCCTCTCCTCCCTCCTCAAAAGCGCTAAGTATGTCCGACTGCAGTTTAGGCCTGCTCTCTACTGGCAAGTGGACATCCCCTGAGGGCTCCTGGGCTGCCAGAGGGATGTCTAACTGCCAGCTTAGGCCCGATCGCCTGGGGAGCAGACCTAAGCCAGGAGGTGGACATCCACCGAGGGGTCCCAGACTGTGAGAGGCACAGGGACCCTTGGGCTGAGGGACCCCCCAAATGCACAAATTTTTGTGCACTGAGCCTCTAGTATCCTATAAAGTGCTATAGCAGGGTGAGCAAACTCTGGGCTAGCCATCTGTTTTTGTAAGTAAAGTATTTTTTAATATATATATTTTTAATTGATTCTTAGGGAGAGAGAAGAAGGGAGAAGGATATAGAGATAGAAACATCAATGAGAGAAGCATCATCAATCAGCTGCCTCTTGCATACCCTCTACTAGGGATAGAGCCTGCAATCTAAGTATGTGCCCTGACAGGAAATCAAACGAATGACCTGTTGGTTCCTGGGTTGACACTCAAACCCTGAGCCACACTGACGGGAATAAATGAAGTTTTGTTGTACCATAGCCATGTCTATTCATTTTTTGTTGTGTCTTTAGCTGCTTTCTTACTAAATTGTCTGTGTTGAATAGTTGTATCAGAGCCGTGTGGCTTACAGGCCTAATATACTTAATATCTAGCCTTTTATGGAAAACATTGCTGACTGCTGTGCTATACAAATTTGTGTTTATTATTAGCATCACTAGAAATATTTTAGGAAAAGGATAAGATTATTATATTGTTGTATATTAATAGAAAGAGATCTAGTCAGCTCACTGGTGAACATTAAGCACCTAACAATGTCAAGAACTGCCCTATGTATTTTATGTGAAATTTTAACAAATCTTTACAACACTACATGTGAAACATCTTATTGCATCCGTGTTATAAATGAACTGACTCAAAAACATGACCAGACCACACTGGCAGAGAGCCAGAATTGAAATTTAGATATATGTTTCTAAAATCTGTATGATGCCACCTAGCTTCTCATAGTTATGACTTATGGCAGTTATGACTTTAAGTATTGCAATTCTTACTTGTTAGAAAGCACTAAGGCTTGTAAAAGTTGTATATGACCAAGTTAATAATGAGTATAATAATCTTTTATGCATTATAAATGAATAAACTAATTCAGAAAGGAGTTCAAATGTATCTGTAAGATCAGTGCTTTGAAACGTATAGAAACAGATAACAGCAAAAACTAACAGACTGATAAAAATTGAATAGTGAGGATTACAGAATCCTTGAATATTTTGACTTTGTCTCCACACCTTTATCAGCCCACACCAACCTTTTTCAGTTAGGTGTCTATTAGCTCAATACTGAACATCTCAATGAAATCATGCCTGGTGAAAAGAGAATGAAAGGAGACTATACACTGACAGGCTGATTGTTCCTCTAGTCTGTGTTTTTTGAAAGTCTTCTAACATTAACTGTAATATAGTCAAAACTTCAATAAAGTAGGTTGGACTACTTTATTAAAAGTAAGGTATAAATAAAATGATTATTGAGAGCTTTTTAGAAAGAACATGAGAGTTATACTAAAAAAAAAGGTAACAACATATATCCCTTTCTTCACATGACATGCTAATATCACACTTGTCATCCATGTATAATTTGTAGTTAGAGTTAAAAGGAACATTAAAGATCCTTTTATTTAACCCCCTCAATTTATAGATAATAAAACTGAGGCTCAGGAAAGTTTAGTTATTTGCCTAAAGTCACAGAGCTAATATATATCAGAACTACACCTTACAACTGACTCTCACTCATTTGTTTATTAGTTTATTCATTCATTAACTTTTTAAAATTTAATTCAGTCATTCATCTAACATTTATCAAGGCCTTTCTGATATAATTTGCTATGTTAGATGCCATTATGTGTGTTATTTCATTTAATTCTTATGAGGTAGGTAGTATTACCTTGATTTTATAGTTGCAAAAACTGCCATACATTGTTGCCTTGAGCAGAGGCCCAGCCGGCCTAGGCAGGCAGTTGCAATAGAAGCCTCCTCTTTGCCACAGTCTCACAGCATTGACATGAATTAACTAGTTAGAATATGGAGCCAGTTTAAAGCTTTCTATATAATTCCAAGTCAGGCACAATAGAACTAATTAACCCTTTGTTTCAACTCTGAAATAATAATTGTTTTTGTCAGACTTTCAAACTGAGCTGGTAGAAAACTTAGTATTTGAAGTCACTGGCCAGAGCCTGAAGAGATGATCTCTGAATTATCAGTGAACAGAGATTTATGTTTTATTTTATTTTGTATTTTGTTTAACCTCATCTTCTTATCTAAACTAATGAAGCCGTAATATTAAAATGAACTGTTTCTTCAGGATGGGTAAGCCATGCCCACCAGCCAATCAGAGAGACTGTATGCAAATTAGCCCAGCCAACATGGAGGCCACCACTCACGGACCTGAGTAAACGACAACTTCTATTGCAGCAGGAGTGAAAATGAAACTGCGGCCCGCTCCGCTATCCTGGCTCAAGCAAAACACATGTTTGCAACAAAATATCATTCATAGAATCCAAGGGAGCTGAAGGAAACAGCAGGCCTGGCCTGAGCACAAAGAGTAGCATTGTCTTATTATAGAAGCATGAGGTGAAGCAGAGAGGAGGCTTCGTTAGTAGGAGGCCTCGGCTTAAAGGAACAGTGTATCAATTATAGAAGATAAACAAACCCCAGAAACCTGCGTCTGGCCAGCCTTGCTGGGACATTGAGTCAATGGGAGCTGTGGGCAGCCTTAGAGCCTGAAAGCACCAATCAGCCTGTCACCCACGCTGGCCACACCCCAATGGGGTGAGGGATGTTACTGAGGGGCTTGGCCAGCCTGGAGACAGCCATCAGCCCGTCACCCAGGCTGGTCAGGCACGCCAGCAGGTGGACATCGCCATAGGGGTCTCAGACTGTGAGAGGGCACAGGCTGGGTTGAGGGACCTCCTGAGTGCACAGAGCAGCTGCAGGGTGGAACAGCGCAGGACCCAGGACCGGTGAGTGGGAAAGAGGTGGCAGGGTTGGCAGCCTGCTTGGTGGCTCCCTAGGCCCTTTGCGGGGCATCGGGGAGCGGTAAAGAGCAAGTGGGGGCCAGGAGCCTGCTTGGCAGCTCCTCAGGCCCTTTGAGGGGCACTGGGAAGCGGGTAAGAGGTGGCAGCCTGCTTGCTGGCTGCCCAAGCTCTTCTAGGGGCATCAGGGAGCAGGAAAGAGGCAGCGGGGAGTCAGCAGCCTGCTTGATGGGCTTCCCAGGCCCCTTACAGGGCACCAGGGAGCGGGAAAGCAGGGCAGTAGGGTACCGGTGAGTGGGAAAGAGGCAGCGGATGTGTCTTGGCCTGCTTGGCTGCTGCTGAGGCCCTTTGCAGGGCACCGGGGAGCAGGAAAGCCAGGCTGCAGGGGCTGTGGTCCTGCTTGGCAGCTCCCCAGACCCCTTGGCGGCACCAGGGAGTGGGAAAGGAAGGCAGCAGGGGACCGGTGAGTGGGAAAGAGTCGGCGGCCTGCTTGGCGGCTCCCCAGGCCCTTTGGGGGGCACTGGGAAGCGGGAAAGCAAGCTCTTGGGGGCTGGGGGCCTGCTTGGTGGCTCCCCAGGTCCCTTCTGGGGATCAGGGAGCAGGAAAAAGCTGGCCTGACCACAAGGCGGGGTTTTCCCTGCTTTCTGGTGGCTGGAGGAAGATGGGCAGTAGGCAAGCTTGGGAGGCAGGCAGCACCCATCCCTGGCCACAGCTCAAAAAAGAGAACAACATGCAGGGGAGGGCAAGAGTCTGAGAGATCAAATAGAGGGGGTGCCTACTCCAAGCCTGGACAGTGTGCCTAGAGGCAGGCCCCCATCAGGTAGACACACACAGGAGGACTGCTCTGAGCCTCAGATGTGGCTGGGGGCAGGTCCCCAGTGGCCACACACACACACACACACACACACACACACAAAAGGCACCTGGCAGACTGTGGCCATCATAGGCCATCCACTGAAGGGTTCCAGATTGTGATAGGGAGCAGGCTGGGCTGAGGGACCCCCACCCTTTCCCCGTGCATGAATTTTGTGCACCAGGCCCCTGGTGTATACATATTTTAAACTAGGGGCCCGGTGTACAAAATTTGTGCACTCGGGGGGGGGGGGTGGAGGGTTCCCTCAGCCCAACCTGTGCCCTCTCCCAGTCTGGGACTCCTCGGGGGATGTCCACCTACTGGCGTGCCTGGCCAGCCTGGGTGAGGGGCTGATGGGTGTTTGCAGGCTGGCCAAGCCCTCCAGTGGGAACCCTCACCCCATGGAAGTGTGGCCAGCCTGGGTGAGGGGCTGAGGGCCGTTTTCAGGCTGCCCACAGCTCCCATTGACCCAAGGTCCCAGCGAGGTGGGCTGGAATCAAGTTTCTGGGGGTTATTTATCTTGTATAATTGAAATTTTGTTACCTTGAGTGGAGGCCTAGGCAGGTAATGAAGCCTCCTGTTTGCCTCAGCTTTGTGGCTTCTATAATTGAAACATTGTTGCCGTGAGCAGAGGCCCAGCTGGCCTAGGCAGGCAGTTGCAATGGAAGCCTCCTGTTTGCTCTAGCTCCATGGCTGCTGGCCTCCATCTTGGCTGGGTTAATTTGCATACAGCTGCTCTGATTGGCTGGGGGTGTGGCTTGGCTGGTGAGCATGGCTTAGGTGTCTCGGAGTGATGGTTAATTTGCATATTACTCTTTTATTAGAGTAGATGGCTGGAGTCATAGAAATGCAAGATTACATATTGCTTTTTATTAGTTAACATCAAAATTTTATATAATCTTCCAATATCAGCCCATATTCCATTTCATGGATAGTCTTTGTGATTAGAATTTTAATAGTAAAGGGCTATTCAGTTCTATAATTGTAACCATAATTTACCTCATTCTCTTTGTTGCACATTTATTTTCTAAACTAACTTAGCTATTGAACATGTTCTGACATTTAGGGTTTTTAATCTTCTCTTTTATTATTTAAGAAATTATATAGGAAGTAGGAAAAGATCACTTGGTCAAAGGAAAAGAATGTTATTTTTGGTCTTTTATATTTGTATATTATGATCAAAAGGATTGTACAAATTTGCAGTGTCTATATGAGTAAAAATGGAATCCATTTATATCATTAGGGACTATTACATTTTTCACAAATTTTTGCAAATTTCAAAAATGACTAAATGCTTTAGATTCCTCACATGTGTATAATAGCAAAGGTGATGTTTTATAATCTGAATACAAATATTTTTTAAAAAAATATATTTTACTGATTTTTTTTACAGAAAGGAGGAGAGAGAGGACAGAGAATCAGAAATATCAATGAGAGAGAAACATCTATCAGCTACCTCCTGCACACTCCCCACTGGAGATGTGCCCGCAACCAAGGTACATGCCCTTGACCAGAATCGAACCTGGGACCCTTGAGTCCACAGGCCAATGCTCTATCCACTGAGCCAAACTGGTTAGGGCTGAATACAAAGATTTGACTCTTATTTTTACCTAAATAGAAAGTCATTCCTCCTTTGGGTTAGCATATCATTCACAAGGGTTAGGCCACAGAATATAAAAAATTTCAACTGCTTTGCTGTGAGGGATGATGACAAAAAAGAAAGCAATTTCAAACCTAAGATTTTTTTTTGCAATATTTATGTCTTCTCTTCTTAAGACTAAGAATAATTTCACTTAGAAAATTGTGCAAAGAATATAAAGAAGTTTGATTAAAGACTCAAATGTTGATGTATCTTTTTAATATATACCCTCCTTTAATATTGTAACCAATAATTAAAATAAATCTACATTAAAAAAGCAATAAAGAATCTAACCATGAAAATTCTCATTAAATACAGTTTTAATGCATTTATTTTATTTTATTTAGGAATACTTTATATGAGCACATATTTTGTAATAAATAATAGGAACCCTTCTTGATGCATCCTAGAGGATTTGGAACTACTTTGGTATGAAAAATAATTTAGTTATTCATTCAATAAATCTGCATTATTTATTGTCTTTTATTTTTAAATCACAATATAAAGTTACCATCTTAACCATTTTTAAGTATACTGTACAATAGTGTTAACTATATGTACATTTTTGTGTAACAGATTTCTAGGACTTTTCATCTTGCAAAACTGAAATGCTGTACCCTTTGAATAACAACCTCTCTTCCCTCCAGCTCTCCAGCCCCTATGAACTAACATTCTACTTACTTAGGCAAGAGTTTGACTACTTTATACATATCAAATAAGTAGGATTCACTTAATTTTTAAAACTGAATAGTATTCCATTGTATATTTTTTTCTGCATTCATTCCTCTGTTAATGGACATTTAGGTTGCTTCCGTCTCTTGGCTATTGTGAATAATGCTACACTGACTATGGATGTGCAAATATCTTTTCAAAATGTTGTTTTCAACTCTATTGGACATATACCCAGAATTGAAATTGCTGAATCATAAAGTAACTCTATTTTTAACTTTTTGAGGAACCTCCATATTGTTTTCCATAGAGGCTGTACCATTTTATATTCCTACCAACAGTGTACAAGGATTCCAATTTCTCCACATCCTCACCCACACTTGTTATTTTCTGGGATTGTTTTTTAAAGTGGCCATCCTAATGGGTATCTAATCTAATAAAAGAGTAATATGCAAATTAAACATCACTCTGAGACACCTAAGCCATGCCCACTAGCCAAGCCACACCCCCAGCCAATCAGAGCAGCTGTATGCAAATTAACCCAGCCAAGATGGAGGCCAGCAGCCATGGAGCTAGAGCAAACAGGAGGCTTCCATTGCAACTGCCTGCCTAGGCCAGCTGGGCCTCTGCTCACGGCAACAATATTTCAATTATAGAAGCCATGAAGCTGAAGCAAACAGGAGGCTTCTGTTGCACCAGCCATGGAGGAAATTGCCTGCCTAGGCCAGTTGGGCCTCTGCTCAAGGCAACAAAGTTTCCATTATAGAAGCCACAGAGATGAAGCAAACAGGAGGCTTCGTTGCTTGCCTAGGCTCCACTCAGGGTAACAAAGTTTCAATTATAGAAGATAAATAAGCCCCAGAACCCTGATTCCAGCCCACCTCGCTGGGACCTTGGGTCAATGGGAGCTGTGTGCAGCCTGAAAATGGCCTTTAGCCCCTCACCCAGGCTGGCCACACCTCCATGGGGTGCGGGTTCCCACTGGAGGGTTTGGCCAGCCTGCAAACAGCCATCAGCCCCTCACCCAGGCTGGCCAGGCACACCAGCAGGTGGACATCCCCCGAGGGGTCCCAGATTGCGAGAGGGCATAGGCTGGGCTGGGGGACCTCCCTGAGTGCACAGATTTTTGTGTACCGGGCCCCTAGTGAGTTGATAACTCAGTATGGTTTTAACTTGCATTTTCCTGATAATTATTGAAGTTGAAAACCTTTACTATCTTGTTAGCCATTTGTATATCTTCATTTTTAAAATATATTTTTATTGATTTTTTACAGATAGGAAGGGAAAAGGATAGAGACTTAGAAACATTGATGAGAGAAAGACATTGATCAGCTGCCTCCTGCACACTCCCTACTGGGGATGTGCCCACAATCAAGGTACATGCTCTTGACTGGAATCGAACCTGGGACCCTTTAGTCCACAGGCCAACACTCTATCCACTGAGCCAAACCAGTTAGGGCTGTATATCTTCTTTAGGGAAATGTTTGTTCAGATCCTTTGCTCATTTTTAATTGGATTACTTTGTGAATTGAATTGTAGTTCTTTGTGTATTTAGATATTTATGATTTGCATATATATTTTTTTATTCCTTAGGTTGCCTTTTTTCATTGTTTACTTTGTTGTGCAGGGGTCTTTGAGGTTGATGTAGTATCATTTATTTATTTGGGCATTTGCTGCCTATGCTTTTGGTGTCATATCTAAGAGATTATTGCCAACTACAGTGTTAGAAGCTTTGCCCTTATGTTTTCTTCTAGCAGTTTTATAGTTTCAGGTCTTATGTTTAGTTTTTAATCCATTTTGAGCTAATTTTTGTATATAGTGTAAAATAAAGGTCCAAATTCATTCTTTTGCATGTAAATAATCACTTTTTCCCCAAAACCATTTATTGAAGAGACTATCCATTGTGTAGCCTTCCAACCCTGCCAAATATCATTTTACCACATACATGTTATATATATGTATATATACAGTACACACACACACACACACACAATTCTCTATTCTGTTCCATTGGTGTGTATGTCTGTATTTATGTAAGTACCATATTATTCAATTTTCTTTGGTTACTGGAGCTTTGTAATATATTTTGTAATCAGAAAGTGTGAGGCTCCCAGCTTTGTTTTTCGTTTTCAAGAATGTTTTGTCTTTTCAGGGTCCTTTGAGATTACATTTTCAGATTTGAATTTTAGGCAGATTTTTCTGACAGCTCCTTAGAGGGGCTGGGAGGAGGCCAGACTAAATACAATTAGAATTACAGATGCCTTGGAATCTAAGTAGTGTTGATTATATTGTAATTGAATGAAGTATCTGATCACTTAGTTGGAATAGGGCTACAATCTTATTTAATTCTGAAATCCAAAAATGGTGTATTTTTATGTAATATTAAACTTATTTGATGGCAAAAGTGTTACCCATCTGGATAAGAGGTGACAGTCTTTATTCATCCCACTTAGTGTGAACAGTCATACATTTTGCTACAGAAATATTCTGTTTGAATATTGACTGCTGCTCTGGAATTCACTGAATGTGGTAAAGAATATACAGTACATGTATTCAAACAAATTTTTAATAATTAAAAAATTGAATGCCAAAATTTTTTATTCCCAAGAATATGAGTGAAGGGATTGTAGACCTATATTTTTTCCCTTTACTCACTGGTAAGAGTATATATGTAGAGAATTGCTCTCAAGAAGGCAATTTTAAGTCCACCATGTCCTCCAGAGAGTCAGTAATTGTGGAACTTCTGGGCCACCTGAAACAACCCCAGCAAGATCTCTTTGCAAAAGATGGAAGTTAAGGAAGCCATCCTATATGATAAAGAGGGAATATGCAAATTGACTGTCACTGGTCAATTTGCACCCACAGCTGAGGCTAAGTTCCCATAACGAGCCTTAAGGAGCAATCAGCAGGGACTTGAGGCTGCGTGCTTACCCACCTCCTGCATGGGGCTTGACAGGGAACCTCAAGTTGTGCCTTCCACCTGCAGGGCTTGACAGGAGACCTCAGGCTGCTCCCTCTTCCCTGGTGCCAGGCCAGGGGACCTCAGGCCATGCCCCCCACCCTGGCCCCAGTCCAGGGGACCTGAGGCTGTGCTCCACCCCCAGTGGGACTTGACGGGGGCCCTCAAGGTGTGCCCTCTACCCTGGTGCTGGGCCAGGGGACCTCAGGCCATGCCCCCCACTCCAGCACCAGACCAGGGAACCTCAGACTGTGCCCCCTGCCCTGGCGCCAGGCTGGGGGATCACAGGCCACTCCCTCCACCCAGCAGGGCTTGATGGGGCACCTCAGGCTATGCCCCTCTGCCCTGGCACTCAGGGGACCTAAGACTGCACCCCCCACCTGGCAGGGCTTGACAAGTTGGGACTGGCCATGTCTGGATCTAGCCCAATGAAGGGGGGCTGTCCAGGTTTGGGTCTGGAGTGATTTTGAGGTGCATGTGGGTGGTTGAAGACTTGACTCTGGGTTCCATGGTGCACCCAAGACTCTGACAGGAGGAAGATTTTCATATACGTTTGACTAATTTTCTTTAATCTCTGACACTTCTGTTATAGAGAAAGGGCAAATAGCAATATTAAAATATTTCCTCTAATTAATCCCCTTTTAATGTGCAGGAATTTCGTGCACTGGGCCACTAGTCAAGAAATGAGTTCCAGTATAAATCAGATTATAATGGACATGCAGATTGAAAAAAAGGCTCATTGCCTAAATTTCTTATGACTTTTTTATTGAATTACTTATATCCATGACCTAAGGAACTTTCAGCTTACTCAAGTTACTTTTATAATTAATGCATTTTATTTTATTAGTTGGGCACAAAATAATGAGACTGCCTAACATATAATAGGAGCTTAAGAAATTCTTGTCAAATAAATGAATAGTTGAAACAGATTTATTCACATTCATGTTTCCATTTACCTGTAATTACACCCATAAGCTTCAAATATTTTCATTAAAAAGATAGATCAATATTAGTCATTAAGCTGTCTTTAGAAAAAGCTTAATAGAGAAAAATTTAATGATTCAGATATCTTTATTTATTTAGTAAACCTTTATTTGGCACCTACAATGTGCTAGGCCCAGTAGCAACATTGAGAGTATAATGATGAAGAACAGTTAATTCCTGCCTGTGAGGAGCTGTGGGCAGGACATAATTCATAATCATGCTTAAATCACGCAGCTATCTTATTTGTGTTTCCATTACTTCACTAGCTTTCCTTGTCTTCATTGTTGGTGTGTGTTCCTGAAGACTTTTGTCCTCTCCTTTTTCTACACTCTCCTGTTGTGGTGGAAAATCACATTTTCAGAGCCAGAGTTTTGGCTCAATCACTTTAACTTAGATGAATTACTGAATTTCACTGAGCTCCATTAAACATTAATTGAATACTTATAATATGCCACACACCATTTTAATTGTTATAGAAATAGCATGAACAATGCAGGCAAGGTCCCTGTTCATATGATATTTGTATTTTATCATAACACTTAAAAATCCAATGTGGTATGTATATGATAGCATTATAAGTAGGGATCTGTGGAAACCTAGCACCAAAGATTACTGGTGACACTCGCCCTGAGTGATCTTGAAGGCTGAGAAAGGATTAGCCAGATTATAAAGGTTTGTCAGGTCAGTCTCAGCAGGAAACAGATAGAATATCTGGAATATCCAAAAAGGTATTTGAAGAGCACTTTTAAAACAGATTATTTACAAAAATGAATAGAGGTTTAAGAAAATCATCAGAGATAGAGAAGAATCTAGGGATTGTCTGTAGTAAAAGCTGTTCCTACCACAGAGACTTAAGGGGACTAAGGGGAGGAAGCTGTTACTAAAATTCTCTAGGAACTGTAGCTGACAACTCTCTCATATGGCCAGTGTGATAGAAAAATACTCAACCTCTTTCCTTTTGCCCTCCTGCCCCCCTGCCAGCTCTTCCCTTTGGCTTAACTCAATAGGAAGCAAGAGGGCAAGGCATCTCACATGATATAATATGTAGAAGTCAGCCTTCTGGCCATTCAGGACACAGACCCCTGAGAAACACAGAAAATAGATCAGGAAGAGCAAACAGGGAATAAGTAGCATAGGAAGAGTTCAAGGGTATTTCAGGCAGAGGCAACAGCAGGAAGGCCTAGGATGAGAAATGGGGGGACAGGAGCAGCTGATAGTGGTGCACAGAGTCTGCAGTAAGAAGGGGGCTCCAGAAGTAGTGGGAGTTAGGATGTGGAGGATCTTAAATGCCATGCTGAAGAGCTTAAACTTTCATTATATAGGGAGAGAGACATGGCTACAGGGATCCAGAAATAACATAATTAGATTTGTTTTTTAGTAAGTTAGCTTTGGGGAGTTGAGAGTATGATTTGGGGGAGATGTTTCTGTTCCTGGATGGTCTGAGGGCATAGGTGAGGAGAGAGACAATGTCATTAGAAGTAAAAAGGGTCTGTCACTGACTGGGAAAGGCAGGAAAAGCCTCCTTTAAAACAGCCTCATTGTAGGGGTTTTTTTCTTATCCTTTTTTGAATGTAAATGGAATATTTTGTGAAGTAGGGCAAAACTGGCCTTGAAACTACCTTTCTTCTGATAATCACTTCCTTGGAAGAAACTATGAATTGTGCTTTGTCCATATTCCTTCAAAGATTGCATCTATAACCTTCCCTTAAACACATTCCCAAGAGCTGACTCTTTCATTAAGATGAGGCCATTTTCCTTCTTCTATTTTGTTGGAAATGTCCAAAAAGGAAATGCAGTTCCATTTCCTTCCTGTCCTAAGAGTCATTATGTATTAATAGAATCTACATGTAGATAAGCTCTGGGTTCCTTTGTCCTACAGGAAGGCATCAAAGGGCACCATGACTTTTAAAACAGTCCTTCACGGTGGGTAAAGGTAGCCTTTAAAGAGAAATCATCACTTCTTAGAAATGATATACCCTGAGAAGTGTTATTCACTCAACCGGTTGACAGGCAGTAATGCTATGGGAAAGGATGAATGGTGCTTTCTAGAACTGAATATGCAGGACACAATGATGCACATGCAAGAATCAGGGCAAAGAACACTTTGGACCTTCCCCTGTGGGCTGCTACCAACAACAAACGTCTCAAGGGCAGGCATCATATCTACATCACATCATAGTCTCAGATGCCCTAGCTAACAGCAGTTTCTCAGGAATTATTTTATGAATGAATAGTACCTTTCTAGGCAGTGGAAATAATCTTTGCAGAGGTTCAGAACCATGAGGCAGTGCGGTTTATGTAAGAAAATAAAATGCAAGTAGTTTGATAAGACTGGGAAGGAAGAGATACTAGTGAAAGATTAAGCAATAGGAGTCCTCAAAAATAGAATTATCTCTGCCTTAAAATTCCACTGAGAAGTTTGGACTTCTTACAGTTATTGGGAAGCTATTAGATAGGCTTAACTGTGGGTGAGACATGGGCAGGTATAAGACTTAGAAAGATCATTCTGATATAGAATAAAGAATGAAACATGGATGAAATCTAGGGAGGAAGTTAATGAAATAGCCCATTTTGTGTCAGTGGGAGTGAGGATGAAACTAAGTGTTTGGGTATGAGCAGTACATAGGACATGTAATACATGGAATATGGGTTGGGGTCAGGACAGGCAGAACCAATAGTCTTCTCACATCCTTCTGAAGAGCAGCCAGAGCACATGGGTTTAAAAGGAAGCCAAAGTTTGTATCCTAAGGTCCCAGCTTTCTAGCCACAGAGACCTGGGTTTTGACAAATCACTGAATCCTTAGTTTTATTTAGAAGAAAATGAATAATAGAACCTTGCTCACAGAATTAATGGGAGGATAAAATGTGAAAATTTGTATAAAGGGCTTTATACATGGATACATTTAAAAAGAAAGCTAATTTCATACATTGTTGGTGGGAGTGTAAAACGGTATAGCCACTGTAGGAAACATTTTGTTGGCTCCTTAAGAGGTTAAGTGCCAAGCCTATTTTGTCTTTCTTTCCATTTAGCCCGAGATAGCCTATTTCACTGATATGCTAGTGGCACCAGTGACTAATGAGGTCCGGACAGAAAGTATAGTTTCAGTCACTGGTGACAGACATGGCACTTAACATGTTCATAAGGTAAACCTAGAATTACAATATGACTTGGTAATTTCACTTCTAGATATGTACTTAAAAGAATTAGAGCTGTTCAAGCAAAATCTTGTACACAGTGTTCATAGCAGCTCTCTTCACAATAGCCCAATGATAAAACAACTCACATGTCCATAAAAAGATGAGGGGATAAATAAAATGTAGTATATCCATACAGTGGAATATTACTGAGCCATCAAAGGAATGCCAGATTGATACATGCTGTAGTATGAACGAACCTTGAAAATATTATGCTAAGTGAAGAAAACCAGACATGAAATACCACATATTGTGTCATTCCATTTATATAAAATATGCAGAATAAGCAAATCCAAAGAGATAAAAAGCTGATTAATGATTGTCCCAAGAGATGGGAGAGAGGAACGGGGAGTGAGTGCTTAATGAATATGAGGTTTGCTTTTGGGGTGATGAAAATATTCTGGAACTTGATACTAATGATAGTTACACAACATTGTGAATATATTAAATGTCATGGGATTTTACAACTTAAAATGGTTAAGATAGTAAATTTTAGGTCATGTGTATTTTACCACAAGAAAAACATAAAAGGAAGTTAATAAAAGTATATATTTTATCTCTACCCTAAGAACTTATACTGCTAGGGTCATGTCCATATAATCCATTGAACACTGAAACCTTTGGCTTGCACTTGATGCTGGATCTTTGAAACACGTATGCTTCTGCCTAAGCTTGGTTCTTTAAGACAGTGATATCCACTCTGGTTGGCTCCCAGAGGGCACTGTGCCAGGTTGAGAAATTACAAATGATCACACATGCCAAAGCCCAGCATTCTGAAAGGTGTATAAATGCCTGTCTTTATGCCTCACCCAGCTTGTCTCCCTCTTGCCATGCCAAGTAGGATGTCACCTTTTTTCTCAGAGCTTCTGGCTCCAGTCTGCTCTTTGTTATAGCTCAGTCCATCTGCTCCAGCAAAATTTTGACTCAGCTTTAGCTAAAGGAGAACCTTTCAATGTCTAGAAAAACTTAGCAAGAGCATTATCTAGTAAATTTGAAAAGCAGGAGGAAGAAAGATGCTGGGCTGAGCCTAGATAGTAGTGATATAAGTGTCTATTCCTTCAGTGGATGTTTTGAACATCATTATTTTGCAGGCATTGTGCTAAGCACAATGGAATATTAGAAGAGGAAAATAACTATTCATTTAATCACCATTCACTCATCCATTCACCAGTTACCTATATATTGAGTGTTTAGAATTACCCTTGGCCCTAGGGATATAGCCGTGATCAAGATAGACGTACTCTCTGATTTCAAGGAGCCCAGAGGAGGAAGGGATTCATATTTTCTGGCAGTATGAGGAAACTTTTCCTAGAAACAATGATATTTGAATTAAGCACTGAAAGTTGAGTTGACTTACTTACTGCTGATGGAGAAGGATGTAGGTGTGTAGGAGAGTATAAGCATGGGAAATAGAAGAGACCATGAAAATCTTGGTCTTTTCTTCCAACTGCTAGAAAATGCTTTCACCTAGTACTTTTGCTTGCTATTTCATTCAGTTTCTTTAACATTTTGAGTTTTTATTCTATTTTATAGACAAGGTTCAAGGAGGTTCAGTAACTCACACATGTTCTATTTAGCCAGTAAGTAAAAGAGCTAGGATTCAACTCTTTTTACTATACTGCTCCACTTCCCTAGAAACCAAGAACAGTTAACCCTTGAACAACCAGGGCTTAAAGGTGCCAACCATAAATTTGAAAATTGGTGTACAATTTTTTTTAAACTTATGCAATCATTTGATTTGAAATTTGCAATTTCACAAATATAATTTTGCATTGTTTTTAGTATAAAAGAGCTTTAAGTTGGATTCTTTTCTTTTTTAAAATAAATTTTATTGATTTTTTACAGAGAGGAAGGGAAAAGTATAGAGAATTTGAAACATTGATGAGAGAGAAACATTGATCAGCTGCCTCCTGCACACCTCTTACTGGGGATGTGCCCACAACCAAGGTACATGCCCTTGACCAGAATTGAACCTGGGACCTTTCAGTCTGCAGGCCCACGCTCTATCCACCGAGCCAAACCAGTTAGGGCTCTTTTCTTTTATTTATTTTTAATTTTTTATTGAATTTATTGGGGTGACAGTAGCTAATAAAATTATATAGGTTTCAGGTGTACAATTCTATAACATATAATCTGTTTTTTGTATTGTGTGTTCACCACCCCAAGTCAAGTCTTCTATCACCAGTTATCCCTCTTTACCCTTTTCAACCTCCTCCCCTCTCCCCTTGGTAATCACCATACTGTTGCTTGTGTCTATGAGGTTTTTTTTGCCTTTGTTTAATCCCTTCACCTTTTTCACCGGTTCCTCCAACCCTCCTCCCCTCCCCTCTGACATCTGTCAGTCTATTCTCTTTATTTATGAATCTGTTTCTATTTTGTTTGTAAGTGTATACTTTTGACTCTACAGTCATCTCTTTGCATCTCCGGATTTAACCAATTGCAGATGAAAAACAGTATTTTGGCATTTCCAACCATGGAATGTGAAAATACTGTTTCTATTGCATGGGTTCCATCTGCGGATACAAAATCCATGGGCTGACTGCATTTATTAAATATAAAATCCGCCCATAAGAGGACCCCTGCAGTTCAAACCCATGTTGTTCAAGGGTCAACTGTACACATTTACAATACCATATGATAGTTACTAGGGGGGTTGCAGCTCCCTATGAATGTTCTCTGTTAGAGAGTAACCAACCTAAACCGAGAGTGATTAGAAAAAGCTTAATTAGAAAGATGATATTTGAAAGATAAAAGATAAGTAACAAATTTGTGTGCATTGGGTGTGGAGATAGGGGCTAAGTTTTTCAGCAGAAGGTTCAACAAAGACCTTGAGGCACGAAGCAATCAATTGCTTTCTAGCTATCTCTTACCTGGCTTTGTGCTTTGCCATGGTGTTATGTGCATCTTTTAATTATTTCATAGAAGCTGATATCTCTTCATTTTTATTAAATAAAAGAGATATTGTTTTACTCATTCACTCCTACCCTTCACCTTCTGTGGGCAGACAGAAAGAAATCAAATTACTTTTAAAATGATCCCCGTCTGAACAGAACTCATTTGGAGTGTTAGTAGTTTGATCTGTCTGCTTTCACCACACCAGCACCTCGCTCACTTGGTGGAATGAATATTGGAGGGGACAGGGGAAATGTCTCTGAAAAAGAAGCTGTGACAATTTCTAAGTAAATGTAATAAATCAGGAGGATTTTTCAAAGGAAATAAGAAGTGTCATTTATGATGGTTTTAACTCTCACACCCACTAAGATTCCTGTATTGGTGTAGTTTAGATTCTTCCATGGTAGATAAAATTATTTGATCTGTCAAAATGGAGGGATGATTTCTTTTTTCCTCCTTTATGCAGGCATCTTGTTTAAGCAGCCAATTCTATTGTTTCCTGCCCTTTTTCTGTGCTGGTGAAAACAAAGAAAATAAAGGCTATCAGTATTTAAAAGGTTGCATCAAGGAATTAAAATAGAGAGTAGTGGCACAAACCCCCCAAAATTATAATTATGACCTACAGTAATTCTAGGAAAAATAAATATGTATTTATACCTGAAGAGTTATTATTTCTGTTTCATAGGAGGCCTAAGTTATAATGACAATGATAATGATTATTATAAAATAATAATAATAACAATAATAATAAATGGCTATAATTGCTTGAACAGCTGCCCTGTGCAGGGATTATAATGGTACTTTTTAGGTGTTATCTTAGTGACTCCTTTAAGCAGCACTATGCTGTATATATTATTATTATACTAATTACATTATTATTATTGTTATTATTATTATTATTATTATTATTAATTTCCATGTTAGGGATGAGGCCCTGAGGCTTGAACTAACGTGCACAATTCCACATACTACTAAATGGCTGAGGCCAGTTTCAAACTCAGTGTTATTTGACTTCAAAACTCATGCTGTTTCTTTAATGACTCAGAACCATAGACTGATATCACACAGCTACTGTTAGAAAAATAATCCTTTGTGTTTGTTTAGTAGTTGAGTTATATGTGATTTAAGTCTGCTCTCTCATTTGACCAACACAGTCAACAAAGTTTCAATTATAGAAGCCACGGAGCTAGAGCAAACAGGAGGTTTGCTTGCCCCGGTGATGGAGGAAGCTAAGTTTCCCTGCCTGTCTAGGCTGGCTGTGGCCTCCACTCAAGGCAACAAAGTTTCAATTATAGAAGATAAATAAATTCCAGATATCTGCTTCCAGCGAGCCTTGCTGGGAGCTGGGTCCCTGGGGGCTGTGGCCAACCTGCAAACAGCTGAGCAGAGCTCCCCCTGTGGGAGTGCACTAAAGGGTTTCCCAGATCAGGGTGGGGGTTCTGCTGGGGTGCCTGGCCAGCATGGGTGAGAGGCTGAGGGCACCCAGCAGAACCCCACCCTGATCTGGGACACCCTTCAGGGCAAACCAGCAGGCCCCCACCCATGCACCAGGCCTCTATCCTGTATAATAAAATGGTAATATGAAAATTGACCCTAACAGCAGAATGACTGGGAACTACTGGTCACTATGACACATACTCACCAACAGGGGACAGATGCTCAAGCCAGGAGTTGCCCCTGGTGGTCAGTGCACTCCCACAGGGGGAGCTCTGCTCAGCCACAAGCCAGGCTGCCAGCTGCCAGTACAGCAGTGGTGGTGGGAGCCTCTCCTGCCTACTCAGCAGCACTAAGGATTTCTGACTGCAGCTTAGGCCTGCTGCCCACTGGCAAGTGGGCATCCCCAAGGGCTCCTGGGCTGCCAGAGGGATGTCTGACTGCCAGCTTAGGCCTGATCTCCCAGAGAGTGGGTGTAAGCCAGCAGGTGGACATCCCTTGAGGGTTTCCACACTGCAAGAAGGCATAGGCCGGACTGAGGAACTGCCCGCCCAAGTGCACAAATTTTTGTGCACCAGACCTCTAGTATGATAATAATTACTAGAAACAATTCTTATAAATCATATGAAAGTAATAATAAAGGTACTATTTATATTTATCATTTTGTAGAGTACTTACTAGGTGTCAGGTGTTGTGCTAACCACCACTGATGGTTGCATGAGCTTATGATCATCCAATACAGTAGATACAGTATAATGGTTAAGGAAGCTTGAACTAGTATCATGCTTTGAAACTCTAGCTCTACTTCATATCACTTATTTGACTTTGGGCAATTACTTAATATGTCTGCCTTAGCTCTTCAATGTAAAATGGACCAAGTAATAATGCTTACATGGTGGTTTTGAAGACTGTTAAATTAGATAGTCCTAAAGTGCTTAACACATAATTAATACTCTATACTTTACTGTCAACAAACATAAAGTACATTCACTAAATGTGTTTTTAAATATGAATCCTTTTTAGTGTGATAGATTTCTCATTAATCAATCTATTACAGATTTTAGGAGCACTCAGTTTCCCCTACAGCCTCACTGACTTACACCTTTGCCTTTTCACTACTCTTCTCCTCTGCCTGCAGTAGTTTCTCCCCACTTGCATAACCTATTTGTCATTCAGAATTCAATATGAAACATCATAACCTTCTGAAAGGTAGGGAGTCTATCTCTGTATATCCACAACCTGCCACCCATGTTTGCCCCAAATATTGTCATATAGCGAAATGCAATTTTATCTTTTTTTTGCAGAGTTATGAGCTCTTCTAGTGCAAAAACTATCATGTGTTATTTCTATCTTTATCTCTAGTATATAACAGAGTGCCTAGCAAATAGTGAATGTTCAATATATTTACTTATTGAATAAATGCATGGATGGATGAATAACAATAATTGTCTCAGAGAGTTTTAGCCAACATTTATAGAATATGTGATTATGTGATGAAATGCTTTTTCTTTATGTGAGACCATTGAGAAGACAAGTATTTTAAAGACTAAGTGAACATTAAGACCAAAGACAAAGAGAACTTTAAATATGTCTACCCACATATATCCATAAATCCCCTCCTTTCTTCATTCCCATTTGCAATCTTCTAAATATAGATTATAGTAATTTTGTTTCAAACAACTAATTTTCAGCGTTTGACATGTTCATTAACCCCAGGTAGGGAAATTATTGTGGTGCATTAATTTTTCACCAGTGAAGACATTTGTCATCTGTGCAAGTATCATTAGTGCTTGCTACAAAGATGGAAATGACACACTGTCTCTGCTGATTGAAGAACACAGTGGAATTTTAAATAGTGTCAGCTGAGCTTTCCATACCATCCAATTCTATGCACTTTTTGGGCTCTCATTAGACAAAGTTCATGTGATATCAGTAAGAACCTGATTTATGAAGAGAACAAGTACACCTCTTGGGAAATGAGGATATGAGTGTAATATTTTGTTGTTATGTTGTTCTTACCTATCTGTCATTGCTCTGTCATCTTTGTTGGCTATAACATGTCCTTGAAATTTGGTGTTTCTAAGGCTTGTCTTTAGTCCTCCACTCTTCTCACGTTGTACTCCTTTCCACTCTCATGGGTCACATAACATTTATATGTTAATAACTTTCATCTTCATCTCCAGCCAGGCTCTCTCTCCTGAGCCCCAGACTCATATGCAGCTGCAAACTGTCTAGACAGATATACTGGAAAGAGTCCCAGACAACTCAAATTCAACATGTCTACAATTTTGCTTATTATTGTCCTCTATCTCCAGACTTGATTTTCCTACAATGAATGTTGAAAGGACATTTTCTCTTGTCTCAGAATTTCACCTAAGTTGAGTCCATATGTATAGTAGGTACACCCACATTCTAAAAGAAATCTGCCTGATACATAATTTTAGGATCAGCAAATAGTACTTGAATTGGTCTTGAGAACTTCATCTTATCAAATTCTACACTATAGAAATACTATAGAAAGAAAATATTAGAAATTCATAGTAGGGTCATTGAAATAATAAATTGTTGACCTAGGGAAGAATCCTAGACAAGTGAGAGGTGTGTGTGTGGGGGGGAGGGGTGTTGTCCAAGAAGACCTCTGAGAGAAAAAGGGAATAGGAGTGCCTATACAAAGAGAATACTGTCTTCTTATTCCCTGTCTTAAAGCTTGCTGAGCTTCAGAAACTGTTCAGCCCTCTTAGGCTTTCATGAGAGTGTGATATGAATTTTTGGAGAGTTTTACATGTGAACCAGGGTTTGGAGACATATTGGAAACGTAGATGCTGATGCCTAATTCTTGCTAAGAATTATGGGTTTGGGAAGCCAGCTAGAGTAACTTATGAAAGTAGGTGACTAGAGAGGCAATGAGGTATCCGTAACTTCCATTAGTTTTATGGGGGCTAGAAATCATGAATTTTTCATGGGCCAAACGTGTATATATAATAGTGAAAGGTAGTCTAGCTTGAGCTTTCATAAGGTACTGATCCCAAGAAGAGAGCTTGCTGGTGAGGACACTCTGGGAGTAAGAAATTATGGGATGTGGCCTGGCCAGTGGTTGAGTGTTGACTTATGAACCAGGAGGTCACGGTTTGATTCCAGGTCAGCGCACATGCTCAAGGTGTGGACTAGGTCTCTAGTAAGGGCATGTAGGAGATGGTGGATCAATGATCTTCTCATCATTGATATTTCTATCTCTCCATCTTTTTCTCTCTAAAACCAACATATCTAATCTGATAAAAGAGTAATATGCAAATTAACCACCACTCCGAGACACCTAAGCCATGCTCACCAGCCAATCAGAATGACCGTATGCAAATTAACCCAGCCAAGATGGCGGCCAGCAGCCACGGAGCTAGAGCAAACAGGAGGCTTCCATTGCACCAGCGATGGAGTAAACTGCCTGCCTAGGCCAGCTGGGCCTCTGCTCAAGGCAACAATATTTCAATTATAGAAGCCATGGAGCTGAAGCAAACAGGAGGTTTCTTTGCCTGCCTAGGCCTCCGGTCAAGGCAACAAAGTTTCAATTACAGAAGATAAATAAACCCCAGAAACCTGATTCCAGCCAGCCTCGCTGGGATGTTGGGTCAATGGGAGCTGTGGGCAGCCTGAAAACGGCCCTCAGCCCCTCACTGAGGCTGGCCACACCCCCATGGGGTGAGGGTCCCTGCTGGGGGGCTTAGCCAGCATGCAAACAGCCATCAGGCCATCGCCCAGGCTGGCCAGGCATGCCAGCAGGTAGACATCCCCCGAGGGGTCCCAGACTGCAAGAGGACACAGGCCGGGCTGAGGGACCTCCCTGAGTGCACAAATTTTTGTGTACCAGGCCCCTATATTATATGTTTTATATAATATATATGTGTATGTGTGTGTGTGTGTGTGTGTCAAGAATTTGTGGAATGTTGCCTATGGGGGTCAGAATCTGAGGGATATTATACATATTTAGCCAGGCATCCCATTACCAAATCCAACATGAAACCCACACCTGGGGTAGATACTCAAGAGGATCAGCACACAGAGCTCTAATAGCGAGATTACAGTAGCACCATTCAGGTGAGATAGTTAGAACTTGAGATAGATTTGACATAAGAGATGTCAAAAGGGAAAAATCAAAGGTAACTATTGTTTTTTTCTCTTGAGCATCTGTATAGATGGCAGTGCCACTTGTAATATGGAGAAATGGAGAAGGAATGAGAGAGGTTAAGGTTAGTGGTAAACTTTAAACATCATCAATATAAATATGGTACTTAAAACTATGATAGTGGAGGAAATCAACTAGGGAAATGCAGAAGAGGAGTAAGTATGGGTGTGTGCATATGTGTGAGGTGTATGGTGTGTGTGTAGGGGACCTTAAGCATTGTTTTCCTTTCTCATAAAATGGTGAATGAGTATATCTTTTTTAAGAGGGTTATTTTGAGTTTAAATGATTGAACACATTTGAAAGTGCCTTATAATCTAAAAAGAATTTTTTTAAGTGTTTTTTAAGTCTGAGTTTGGCTCTGATGGAGAAATGACAGATAAGGATAGAATGCTAGTCAGAGTTCAGTTAGGAATGGTGGTGGCTCTCAAAGGGACTTTTAATATGAAGAGATTTTAAAAAAATCATTAAAGTAAATAAATATGTTCATTTTAGAATATATAAGCAAGTCCACCAAGAAGGGGAAGAAACCACCATTTAAATAAACTGCAATAATGTGTTAATTTATTTGCTTTCAGAATATATTCTACATTTTATTTCTTTATTTCTTTAAATGGCAATAAATATATACTTTTTCAACAACTGAATCTATCAAATAGGCCCTAGTCAGATTATGTATTTTTTTTTTAACTAGGGGCCTGGTGCACAAAAATTTGTGCACTCGGGGTGGAGGGAGTCCCTCAGCCCGGCCTGTGCCCTCTCACAGTCTGGTACCCCTCAGTGGATGTCCTATGATGACCCCAGTCTGCCAGGCGCCTTCTGTGTGTGTGTGTGTGTGTGTGTGTGGCCACTGGGGACCTGCCCCCACATGCATCTGAGGCTCGGAGCAGTCCTCCTGTGTGTGTCTCCCTGCTGGGGACCTGCCCCACTGTGGAGGCTTGGAGCAGGCACCCCCTCTATGTTGATCTCTCAGACTCTTGCCCTCCCCTGCATGTTGTTCTCTTTTTTGAGCTGTGACCCGGGCTGGGTGCTGCCTGCCTCCCAAGCTTGCCTACTGCCCATCTTCCTCCAGATACCAGAAAGCAGGGAAAACCCCGCCTCATGGTCAGGTCAGCCTTTTCCTGCTCCCTGATTCCCAGAAGGGACCTGGGAAGGCGCCAAGCAGGCTACCAACTCTTTCCCACTCCCCGTCCCCTGCTGCCTTCCTTTCCCCACTTCCAGTGCCGCCAAGGTGTCTGGGGAGCTGCCAAGCAGGGCCCCGGCCCCTGCAGCCTTGCTTTCCTGCTCCCTGATGCCCCGCAAAGGGCCTGGGAAGCCCACCAAGCAGGCCGGGACCCCCCGCCGCCTCTTTCCCACTCCCCGTCCCACCACCTTGCTTTCCCACTTCCTAGTGCCCTGCAAGGGGCCTGGGAAGCCCACCAAGCAGGCCACTGACCCCCCGCTGCCTCTTTCCCGCTCCGCGGATCCCCGCAAAGGGCCTGGACAGCTGCCAAGCAGGCCACCAACCCCCTGCCACCTCTTACCCACTCCCCGATGCCCCACAAAGGGCCTGGGAAGCCCACCAAGCAGGCCGCCGACCCCTTGCCTCCTCTTATCCACTCCCCGATGCCCTGCAAAGGGCCTGGGAAGCCCACCAAGTAGGCCGCCGACCCCCTGCCGCCTCTTACCCGCTTCCCGGTGCCCTCCAACCCTGCCGCCTCTTTCCCACTCACGGGTCCTGGGTCCTGCGCTGTCCCGCCCTGCAGCCGCTCTGTGCACTCGGGAGGTCCCTCAGCCCGGCCTGTGCCCTCTCGCAGTCTGGGACCCCTCGGGGGATGTCCACCTGCTGGCGTGCCTGACCAGCCTG
>PVJC01009633.1:0-45482 GCA_004026665.1 Murina feae | reverse complement strand
CTCCTTCTTTTTTTTGTTTTGTTTGTTAATCCTCATCTAAGGATATTTTTCCATTGATTTTTAGAGAGAGGAAAAGAGAGAGGGAAAGTCACAGAAACATCGATGTGAGAGAAACACATCGATTAGTTGCCTCCTGCACATGCCCTGACCAGGGCCCAGGCCAGAGAGAAGCCTGCAACCCATGCACATGCCCTTGACTGGATTCAGACCGGGACCCTTTGGTCTGCAGGCCCATGCTCTATCCACTAAAATATTTTGAGACAATTTAATATTCTGTTCTCTTCAAACCTTCACCTAATAGTTTTAGCATGATTAATCTTACTGGAATCAATTATTACTATCATGGTTTCAAAAAAGGTAATTTTCTAACTTCTATTATTTCCCCTACCTTTATTTTTTCCATAGCTTTATTGAGGTATAATTGACAAGTAAAATTATATATATTTAAAGTGCATGCTGATTTGATATATTTATACATTGTGAAATGAGTCCTACAATCAGATTAATTAACCTATTTATCATCTCACACAGTTACCTTTTTGTGTATGTGGTGAGAATGCTTAAGATTTACTTACCCAGCAAATTTCAAGTATGTAATATAGTGTTATTAACTATAGTTACCATGCAGTCCATTAGATCACCAGAGCTTATTCATCTTATAATTGAGTGTTTACACCCCTTGACTAGTGTTTCCCATCTCCATGCACCTTGCCGCCCAGGCCTTTGGTAACTAACATTCTACTCTCTGTTTCTATGAGTTCAACATTTAAAAAAATTCTACATATAAGTGAGATTGTACTGTATTTGTATTTCTGTGTCTGGCTTATTTTACTTAGTATAATATCTTCTAGGTTCATCCATGTTGTCACAAATGACAGGATTTCCTTCTTTCTTATGGCCGAAAAACATTCTACTGTGGTACATGTGTGTGTGTTTGTGTGTGGTATACACACATATACATACCTAGCACTTTTTCTTTATTCATTCATCTATTGATGTGCACTTAAGTTGTTTCCATATCCTGGCTATTGTGAAAAACGCTGCAACAAACATGGGAGCGCAGATACCTTTTTGAGATTGTTTACCGAAACAAGATACTGATTTCATTTTCTTTGGATATGTAACTAGAAGTAGGATTGCTAGATCATATTGTAGTTCTATTTTTAATTTTTTGAGAAACTTCCATACTGCTTTGCATAGTGGCTGTACCAACTTACATTTCTACCTACAGTGCACAAAGGTTCCATTTTCTCTACATCTTCACCAATACTTATTATCATTTGTCTTTTTGATAATAGCCAATCTAACAGATGTGAAGTAATATCTCATTGTGGTTTTAGTTTGTATTTCCCTGATGATAAGTGATGGTGAGTATATTTTCATGTACTTATTTGCCATTTGTGTGTTGGGAAAATGTTTATTCAGTTCCTTTCCCTATTGAAAAAAATTAGATTAGTGTTTTGTGTGCGTTTTGCTATCAAGATATATATGGTGTGCAAATATTTTCTCTAACTTTGTAGGTTGCCTTTTCATTTTGTTGATTGTTTTCTTTTATTATTATTAGCTGGCATTTTACTGTAAGAAAATGTTCAACTTTTCACCTTATTGATTTGAATTAATGGATTCTTTTTTATTACTAGAGGCCCGATGCACAGATTCATGCACCGGTGAGGTCCCTCACCTGGCCTGTGCCCTCTCACAATCTGGGACCCGTTGGGGAATGTTGAACTGCCAGTTTGGGCCTGATCCCCACAGGCCTGGCCTAGAGACCCCATTGGTGCACCAGGCTTCTAGTATGCATATAATATCTTTAGTTAATCTCTTCCCGCTCTTTCTCATTCCCCTTCCCTCTGAGATTCATCAGTCTGTTCCACGTTTCCGTGCTTGTGCATTGAACATCTGCCCCCTGGTGGTCAGTATGTGTCATAGCTACTGGTCTAACAGTCGAATGGTCAAATGATTGGCCAGTTGCTTAGGCTTTTATATATAGAGAGATTATTGATTTTAGAGAAGGAGGAAGGGGGAGAGAGAAACAGCTGTTTGACAGAGACATATTGATTGGTTGATTCTCACACATGCCCAGCCAGACCAAGGCTCTAACTCATATCCTAGGTATCATGTGTGCCCTGACTGGAAATCGAACCTGTGACCTTTGGGTTCACAGGAAGATGGCTAACCAACTGAGCCACACTGGCCAGGGCTTGAATTAATGGATTCTTATATTTGTTAAATGAATTATAATCCAATGCTATTAATTAATTTAATTTGAAGCTCAATTTATCTCAGATTTGTCCAATGCATGCCCTAAAAGCTGGTTCTTGAGTTCTTTTGACACACATCTTACATTAGTCTGTTCAGGATACCAGAACAAAATAACACAGATGGGAGCGCGTAACAGAAATCCAAGATCAAAGTGTGGGCCAGTTTGTTTCCTGGTGAGAACGTTTGTTCTTGGCTTGCAGATGGCCACCTTCTCTCTGTATTCTTACACTGTGCAGAGAGAGCTGTGGTGTCTCTTCCTCTTCTTACACCAGCTCTATTGGAAGAGGACCCATCTTTATGAGTTCATTTAGCTGTTATCTCCTCCTCATAGGCCCTATCTCCAGAGATAGTCACATTGGGTTAAGGGCTTCAACATATGAATTTTGAGGGAACACAGACAATTAAGCCCATAACATCTCCCATTATTTTTGAGCACTCCTTTACTGTTGTTATTATAAGACAGTCCAAGCTCTTCTTATATTTCTTTATCCCAACTCTCCTCCCTCTAAATAGCTCTCTCCTTTCAGTGAGCTTTGGTACTTAGAAACAAGGAAGGATTAGTGCAGGTCATCCAACGTTGAGTCTATTTAGGCAAAAACTAGTTGAATAAATAATATGTGAAACAGTTCACAGTTCTTGAATTACGAAGTGTAAAGATATTTAGGGCACTTCCTGAACTTTGCCTAAAATGCTCTGTACATAATATTATTTTTACATTCAATCAATTGCAAAGCAATAGAAGAATACCATATGCCCAGCCCTACTGAAAGCAAGGATCCATTAAACACTGAGCCAGGAAGGGTGGAAAAATTGCAAAATAGCAGGAGATCAGGACCCCAGAAGAAGGTATAGCACTTGTGGGCCAACCACTTTTCAGACAACTGATTAGAACCAGCAGACAAACAGCCTCATTTTGTCTGTGTGTACCATCTCCACTCAACCAACCACCAAGCTTGGCTGATATTCCAAAGCTAATACGGTCTCTAAGACCTTTTGTGATTTTTGGCTCAAGCTCCATTTCAAGGATTCATCCTGTCTCTGTAGGATCAGATTTGACTGGAACTCAGTCTTTGTCCACCCTGGATCTTTATATTTCGTAGCTTCTTTGATTACTTAAGACAAGAAACATAGCGGAGACATCTTTCGATGGATAATTGACCCAAGTTCCTTCTCCTTCCTGGGTTTCAGTTTTCTTATTTGTAAGATGAGAGGCTGAGGCTAAATTCTCTCTAAGTTCTCTCTAAGGTCCTAGGTAGGATGCCTTCCCTGCCTAAAATCTTTAAAGTGTGAATTAAACTCTCAGATCAAGATAAATTACCAGAGGAACTGATTGCATTATGGAATTTAAGACTTCAGAGCCCCAGCAAGCCTGCTTTTTGGAGCGTTCTTTCTTTTTACAGCTGTGAAGAGAGGAATCAGCACTAGCTATAACTTAATATGACTAATGGTAACCATAGCGACCACTAAATATTTCTTCTAGACCTTGCATCTGCACAGATCACTGAAGCAGAGGAAATAAATGTTGCTGTTTTGAAAAATGATAAAAATAATCTGAACCAGTGACAGACTTGGAAGGAAAGATCTCACATCTGAAGGTCGAGCCATTTCATCTCATTATCTTTCAGGCTTTCTTTAATCTCAGGAGGCATTTGGTGCCAATTGAATGGATAGATCACAGGCCTAAGGAATTTAGCATTAGAATTCTGAAGTACTTTTTAAAGAAGCTTCTGTGGTTCTGACAATATTTGCTAGGTCGGTGCGATGACCCATATGTTGCAATGTTGAAAGTGAACATTAGAACACGGAAAGAATATCCCCCAGGGATCTGCTTCTTGATGTCAGGTTGTCTTACTGGTTTAAGGTCAGAGTGACTAGAAGATGGACCAAGGTCAGATCACACTCAGAGAGAAGAACACGGGCAAGAAAACTGGGCCACAGGAAGCCTAGCGATTGTACAGAGACTGGATGACAAGTAGATGGCACCGTGAGGAAAATATGGGGCAATCATCAGGAAAACAAAAACTGCTGATACAGTCCAGGACAGCCACCCAGGAAATGTAAATGAGTGAATTATCCAACAGTTAAGTGGTGTCGGTGAGCAATTGGCCTATCTGAGGAGGGCAGCCTGTTGTTGCCATGGGAGATCCCAATAGAGGCTAAATATCAGGATTTTTTTTTAAATATAAAAATTTTAAGTAATTTAATGTTGACATGGTGTGCTGCCATTTTGCATCCTTTGTTATTATACTTACATTTTAAAAAATATCTTTATTAATTTCAAAGAGGAAAGGAGTGGGCGATAGAGAGATAGGAACATCAATGAAGAGAGAGAATCATTGATTGGCTGCCTCTTGCACAACCCCCACTGGGGATTGAGCCCGCAACTGGACATGTGCCCTTGACCAGAATTGAACCTGGAACCCCTCAGTCTGCAGGCCGATGCTCTATCCACTGAGCCAAACCAGCCAGCGCTTACACTTACCTTTTGAGAATGAAAACAGGCAATGCCAGAGAAATTGAATGAAATAATCATGAAACCAGGAATATAACAAATTCAATCAACTTGACCTTGGTCTGAAATGTCAGCGAAGCACAGCTGTATGGGATAGTTTACATTTAAGTAATTACATTGAGGCTGGTTTTAGAGGAAGAATATGTTGATGGATAAAAGATGGTCTCCATGGCAGGTTTAAAAGGGGTCCAAATGGACATGCATTTCAGCCTGTCTCAGCATCAGAGGCTGTGAACACCTTTCCAAGTGGCTCCTCAGTCTTCCCAAAGCCATCTCCCCCAGCCTCCCTCCCCTCGCTATTTTCACCTGAATTGCAGTAGACACAAGCACCAAGAGCCCAGCGCTGAACTGGGTCTATGTTTTAGACTATCCTGGGGTCTGCAGATGAGTCATAAACACCTGATAGAGTCAGGAATGAGAAAACAGGGAGAGCAAGTGGGCCACCTCTGACAGGAAAAGAACCAACACAAGCAGAAATGACCACTATCCTACCCACTATGTTAGCTCGCTGGACACTAATCTGGATTTTGCCAAATAAAACTCAGTGCCTGGGCTTCAAAGGGAGCAGTGGATCATTCTCCCCTTTAAAAAAGCTCAATTACTTTCCAGATTATACATTTTTTATAGAAAAATCTGAAAACTGGGGAAAAAAGAATAATTTGTAATCATAAGGTAAAATAGAGATGAAGAGACATTGCATAAAAAAAGGGAAACCAGCCAGTAAAATGTTGTCTTGTGGGAAATTACTTGGATGCAATGGTAATTCCCAAGTGCCACACCAGACAAGTTATTGCAGAGGTCATGGAACAGGAAGGCTCACAGATTGAATTACTTATGCTGGAATCATGTGGTTCATTGAATCAATTTAAAATACAAAGTGATAAAAAAAAAAAAAAAAGCAGCCAAGTTTCCCTGAAGGCTAGTGAGTTCGGCTCCCTCTTGCCCAGTGCTAGGTCCAGCCCAGTGCATCCAGCTTGTCCACCCACTTCAGCTCCCAGGTCTTCAGTCCCCACTCCCTCACCTTCCCGGGGCGCAGCACGCACCTGACGCTCCCATGACAGCAGTCTCTTTGGCCTGGGCCAAAGAAAGCCAAGCACTGGGCACTGGCACCACCAGCTCACCATCAATCAGAGCCTGCTGGTTCCGTGCAGGTGGACATTGACCCCTTTATTCAGCAGGTGCACCAGGAGAAGCGTGAGCAGATCAAGACCCTCAACAACAAGTTTGCTTCCTTCATTGACGAGGTGCATTTCCTGGAGCAGCAGGACAAGCTGTTGGAGACCAAGTGGGCTCTACTGAGGAGCATAAATTGGTCAAGAGCAGCCTCCTCCTCCGCATCTTTGAAGTCCATGTTGTTGGTCTGCAGAAGCAGCTTGAGGTCCTGAAGATGCATGAGAGATGGAGCTTCATAGCACACAGGACATGGTGAAAGACTTCAAGAATAACTATGAAGTAAGAAATTAACTGTTGCGCAGCTGCTGAGAATGAGTTGTGGTGCTGAAAAAGATGTGGATGTTGCCTGCAGGACCAAGATGGAGTTGGAGGCCAAGGTGAATGCCCTGAATGAGGACATTGACCTCCTCAGGACCTTCTATGAGATGGAGCTGTCAGAAATGCAGTCCCAGATCTCCAGATACCTCCATAGTGCTGTCCATGGATGACAACTGCTCCCTGGACCTGGACAGCATCATCGCTGAGGTCAAGACCTAGTATGAAGGGATGGCCAACAGCCAGCACACCTGAGACTGAGATCTGGTGCCAGACCAAGTTTGAGACCCTCCAGGCCCAGGCAAGGAAGCATGGGAACGACCTCAGGAAGACCCAAAATGAGATTGTGGAGATGAACAGAGCCATCCAGAGGCTGTAGGCTGAGATCAACAAGAACCAGTGTGCCAAGTTGGAGGCAGCCATCCCTGAGGCTGAGGGCCGTGGGCATCTGGCACTCAAGGATGCATGTGCCAATCAGTGAGCTAGGGAGGACATGGCCCAGCCACTCCAGGAGTGCTAGGAACTCATGAATGGAAAGCTGACCTTGGGCATCGAGATTGCCACCTTCTGCAAGCTGCTGGAAGGCAAGGAGTGCCGGTTGAACAGAGATGGAGTGGGAGCCCTGAATATCTCTGTGGTGAATGCGTACGTGCTGGTGGCAATGAGCAGACCTATGGGGGAACTAGGGTGGCAGCAGGCTTGCCTTCCAGGGAACCATTGGCAGCAATGCCCTGAGATTCCCGAGCAGAATCCACAAGGCCTATTCCACGAGGACCACATCTGCTGCTGGCAGGAATGTCCTCAACTAAGCCCAGGTGTTGGGAGACCCATATCTTTCCCCCTGACAGTCACAAGAGATTCCTATCCTGGTCCCATCCCTGGACCCAAGACTACAAAGCAGTCTGAAAAATGATGTTTGAAGAGCTTGCAATAAACAGTCTCTTTCTGAGGCCTGGGTGAGCCTATGGCCAGCAATAATCTACTCTAATAAAAGAGTAATATGGAAATTAACCATCTTTCTGAAATGCCTAAGCCATGCCCACCAGCCAAGCCATGCCCACCAGCCAATCAGAGCGGCTGTATGCAAATTAACCCAGCCAAGATGGAGGCTGGCAGCCACAGATTGAGCAGTGCTAGGTGTGGCGGGGAGGGGGGGGGGCAGGGCAGGAGGCAGTGGGAGCGGCACCAGGCTTGGGGTGGATGTAAACAGGGCAGGAGGGAGGCCTGGGACTGAATGAGCTGGAGGCCCGGGATTATGAGCTCCGAGTGATTTCCTCAGGATGGCGCTGAAGTGCGTGGTTTTATTGAAAATTGGACCGTGTGAAGCGGAGTCAAATGAAGAAGCCTTTCCCGTAGTCACCTGAGGCCTCTTCTCTGTAACTACCAGGATCCCCACCTGGAAACCACCCCATTGTTCAGGGAGCCGAATGCAAAGCGCAGGCTTCCTCTGCTGTTTCCAGAGCGGTGGGTGCCCTCGATGGGGCTGTTAGGAAATCGTGACCATAAAATGCACACATACACGTGGCAACACGCATGGGAGAGCGGCTACAGGAGACGGTGCAAATAACCATGTGATTATTGCCTCCACGTTTCCTTCCTGGTAGATGGGTGTGGAGGGAAGTGTGGTAACTGGGTTCTGTGCCCTGTTCCCATGACAACCAGAGAAGCTGACCAAGCTGTCTGTCCACATGAGCTGCACAGGGGGTACTGACTGCTCTGTGACAGACATCTGTGAGCTCGGGGGCACCTGGCGCCACGCTGTTTCCCTCTACTCCTGCTCACTGCCACTAAGATGTGCGTTAGCGACCTGGGAGGGGCCCTGGCTGGGTTGGAGGTGGGCACCCTGTGGGCCCCAGAGCTCTGCTCCTCCTGCAGCAGCGAGGACACGTGGGGGTGGGCTCTCCCGGAAGGACAGGGTGGCCGTGGATGACTGCAGGGTGGTGCTGGGAGGGCGGGGCGGGTAGGGTCAGAGAACCTGGGAGAGCCCACGCCTGCTGCTGCAGACTCGTTGGCCTATCCCTCCTAGCTCCCAGGAACCTTGCACAAGCCGCAGGCCTGGGCCCCACATGTTTTGGGTGCAGGCCAAGGAGGGGTGGGAATAGGTGTTTGGCCCAGGAGACCTTTCAATGCCTCTCTAAGCACCTCTGTCCTCTTCGCCAGGCCTGACCCTCCTCCTCCCCGCTCCCTGAAACTGGGGAGGACTGTGCCCAAGGAAAGGGCATTCCCAGGAGCAAAGTGGGAGTCTGAGGCCGACGGAGGGTGCATCTGTCCTCCACGTATTTCATGGGGGAGGAGTTGAGGCGTGGTGATCAGAGCAGAAGGCTCCCCTGCACCCTCTGTGCCATCCACCAAGAACCCCCTGCCCTGAGGCCTCTGCCACGGCCTCTGTGTGACTGGACCATCTTTCCCCTTCTAGCTTAGACCACGCGGGGCAGCCACCGAGCATGTGTGCAGCCCCCGTGAGAGGGACAGAGAGGAGTGAGGGATGTGTGTGTATGTGTATGTGTGTGCACATGAGAGACACAAAACATGGGAAGGGCGTGTGTGTATGTGCACATGACAGACAGAGCATGGGAGGGGTGTGGGAGGTGTGCATGCGCTTTCCAGGCAAAAGCAAGCAGGAAGCCCGTAAGAACATCTCTGTGTGTTACATTCTCCTGTGACCCTTTTAAATAAATGACATAGTTAAAACAAAGCCCATTTAGCTTTTATGCCTGTGATTCATGGTGTCCATTCCAGCTAATTACAGTGATTTAAAAACATCTGCGGGGGCGGGGCAGGCAGTGGCGGGAGCCGTGCGGCGGCGGGGGTAGGGCGGGCTTGGCCAGCCTGCAAACTGCCATCAGCCCCTCACCCAGGCTGGCCAGGCACACCAGCAGGTGGACATCCCCTGAGGGGTCCCAGACTGTGAGAGGGCACAGGCCGGGCTGAAGGATACCTCCCCTTCTTCCCCCACCGCTGCCAGTGCACAAATTTTTGTGCACCGGGCTCCTAGTAATAATATAATTTACAAATAAATAAAATATAAAGTGAAAAACAAGGGACAGAGGAACACTTAAGGCAGGTCGCCTGTGGGCGCAAGGACCACACTGACTGGGTCTTGTTCCTGTGTGTTCCTAGTCCTGCCTCCCTGCCATGCTATCCTTCCACGTGGAGGTGAGAACCAGAGGTGGAGGGAGTAAGGTGGTTCAGCAGACAGAAGATGCTTGGAGCTGGTGACTAGTTCCTCTTTAGGAGAGCTGCAAGGACGGGTGTTCCAAGCACAGCGACCACTCCCCCATTAACCTGAGGAGCACCTGCATATTTTCTGTGCATTTTCTAGGTAGAGGATATGTGAGGCCAAAGTGGGGTCACATTTGGGTGGAAATTTTCAGAGAGAACATAGCCATGCATCTGGAAGTGACATGACTTGTGCCTTATTGAAACTTGAGGTTCACTTGGGTAGCTTTTCTAACTATTGACATTGGTGGTAGGAGTGTCCTGCCAAAGTTTTGGGGACCTCGAACCCTTTACCAGGAAGTACTTTAGTTGGCAGGCGGGGACTGACAAACAGAAATATATTTATCACTGCATTTGTGTGAATAGAGTGTGATGCTTCCCAGTGAAACCTGGAATGGGCCCGTATAAACAAAGAACCAGGTCAGAGCGGGTATAATGTGCATTCTCCCTTCCGAATTCAACCTGAACTGTTTTCACGAGGTCCCACGGCCTGTGAATGCTTCAAACCTGCAAACGGGAGAGTAAATGTATGAAGTAAGATGAGAGGAGGACAGAAGTCCAGAGAAGAACAACACTTAAAGCGGAGATGGGACAAGAACAGAGAGCTCGCCCTGACCGGTGTGGCTCAGTGGATAGAGCATCGGCCTGCGGACTGAGGGGTCCCAGGTTCGATTCCGGTCAAGGGCATGTACCTTTGTTGCGGGCACATACCCAGTAGAGGGCGTGCAGGAGGCGGCTGATCGATGTTTCTCTCTCATCGATGTTTCTCACTCTCTGACCCTCTCCCTTCCTCTCTGTAAAAAATCAATAAAATATGTTTTTAAAAAAAAGAACAGAGCTCGAAGGATCAGAAGATGCTGTCACAGAAACCAGGTACTTCATGCATCCTGCTGAAATGCAAGAGGCTGCTCCTGAACTAAAGATGAGAAAGTCCATGAGTGCTCCCATCTAGAAGGCAGAGGGAGGGGCCTAAGCTAGGGTAGCTCCTGTCCTTCAGGAGGAATGTAAAGAGAGATTGCCTAATCCTGAATGCTTCTTGCTGCACATGGGAAGCATGGTGTTGGTGTCAGGACACAGAAGTGCCATTTAGAGTTCCCCTCTTAGAAATCACATCACTGCAGACCCGGATTTGTATCATCCTGCTACCTGCCCCCTTTTTTCCTTCTGCACTTGTAAGGGGCTTGCCTCTGTGCACATTCTTTTTCAGATGTCTAATTCTGACTCAGAAAATTGCTGGTTTCAACTCTTTTGCCAGATGGCTGAGGAAAGAGCAATTGACTGCTAGTGCTAAACGCCTGTGTCAGAGCCCAAAGCAGCCGATTTCAATTAACATAGAAAGAAGAACAGATCTCCTAACGTGGGAGTGTAAAATGATGGGATGATGAAACCTCATTACGGCTGGAAAAGGAAAGCATACTGCATCCTTTCTCCTCGCAGATGCTGGCCACACTGTCCGGTTGAGAGGGGACTCTAGGTGCCGGTGAGAGGGGAATGTCAATCAGTATCCTCAGAGCAACACCCTTGCTTCCTTTCGGCTTAGCTGCAGGAGAGTGGTTCTCACAGTCACAGGTCAGAAATCTTTTAGGTTATTTGCCTGGTTGATGGAGCACACCATTATTAGTTTCAGCACAACTTCCTATCTTCTCAAATGAGATTTCAGTGAATGATATAAAGAGCCCTTGATTTTTTTACATTTTATTTTATTTTTTTTAGTTTATTTTTTTGATAGGTAATACATTTAGAAAGGTCAAAATAAAAATGAAATAAAAAATCCAAATTGAGACATTTTGTTCCCACCCCTGTTTCCATTTATCCTACTTCTTTATGTTACGAAGTAATCATTTTAATTATTCTCTTGCTTATTCTTCCCATATTTCTTTATGAATATACAAATTTATCTATTTATCTATCTATCTATCTATCTATGCATGTATATTCTCAGTTCCCCATTTTTTCTCTCATAAAATATGGCATATTATACATATTATATTGTGCCTTGGCTTTTGTCACTGAACAGTATATAAGGAGGTCTTTCCATATTAATATATAAAGAGCTTCTTTATTCTTTTTTTTTTTACTTCTACATCATATTCACTGCATAGATGTGCCATGGTTCCTTTGACCAGTCCTCTATTTTTGGACTCATGGATTGGTTCCAGTGTTTTGCTGTAACCAACTATCCAGGGGATAGTCTTGTACATGTATCCTGTAATATATGTGTTAGCGTAATTGTAGGATAGTTCCCCGGAGCCAGCACTGTGGTTCAAATACACCTGTAATTCTGATAGAGATTGCAAGATATTTTTCCAGGGAGGCTGGTCATTTTGCATCCCCTCTAGTACAGCATGACAGTGTCTGTTCCTTGCAGCTTTAGTAACTGAGTATTGTCACACTTCTGAGGTCTGTTTGTTTTTCTTGTTTTTATTAGTTGTATAGTTAATGAAATGGTTCTTGAGGTAGTTTTAACTTGTATTTATCTTATCGTTTTTTCTTCAGATAAAACAGTATTCTTATTTTTCTTTGTTTTCATGACCTTCAGAGAAGGATAACAATGTGATGATGCAGGAAAACAGTCCTTTCCAGGTGCTCCACTCCTAGGCTGTTAGGGGCTTCATAAGATTCTGAGCTTTTTGCCATGTCCTCCTGTGTTAGTTTTATTACTCCATTTCCTTACAGTGATTAATAATTATAGTAATAACCAACTCAATAACCAATATTGAGTGCTTACTATATCCCATGTATGATCCAAAGTACTCTATAGATTGATTCATTTACTTTAAAAAAAAAAAAAAAACCTTTGTGAAGGGGGATTGTTGCAATCTCTACATTTAAGTGCGAAAAACTGAGGCACAGAAAGTTTAGTGACTTGCCCCAGGCCACTCAGGCCATTTGTTCTAGGGTGAGCAATGGTTCCATTTTTTCTGGGACTATCTCTATGTTATTGAAAGTCCCATGTCCCTAGAAATCCCTCAATCCTGGTCACTCTAGTTTGGCCCCAGAGTCTTTGCTTACTTATCACCATTAAATTCCTGTTAGAGGAAAGGGGAGATGGTGTAGCACCATGTATGAGATTTAATTTGCAGATTCCTATTTTTATTCAATCAGCTAGATGCCAAGGAAACAGGGAAAGGAAAGTGGGGCCATTCCCTCAATCAGGTGGCATCAGAAATGGCCATAAGGAGAGGGCAACTACTCAGGAGAAACCAGTTGTCTTGTCACTACAGTGATTGAAGAATTTTCATGTGCTATGTCAGTTACTCCTCAGAGTAGCCTTATGAGATAGGAATTAACATCGCATTCATTTTACAGAGGAGAGGTTAAGAAATGTGCCCAAAACACGGTTCATTGAATTGCAAGCTGTCTGCCAACAGAGCCTCTGCTCATAAGCATTATGTTTTACTTAAGTCTAAACACGTATTTGATTTCTAACTGGACCCTTAAAGACTATCAGTAGGGAAGACTCTCAGACAAGGAAAGTCTGACTCTCTGTGCTTGCTGCACGAGATGCTGGTTTGTGCTCAAGTAGAGCAGTCCAGCAGCTAAACAATTTGACACGCCTGTAAAGATTTCCAACAGCTCTTAGAAAAATCAGAGAGAATTGGGCCTTGTTTAAATGTACTGATGCTGTGAAGAGCAGCAGAAAATGTTCCGCTGTCTTTCTGTCACCTGGATTCATGTGGTATTGAGCAAGTCTCAGTAAGTACAGGTACCTTAAGTATAAAATGGGGATAATTGGTTCTTACTCGCTTCAAAGATAATCTTTGGAACACTTTTCTAGTTCTGACACTCCCGACTATCCATATAGTCCTGATTTCTCAAGCTACATTATCCTTAAGAAAAATCAAGGCCTCATTATAGAAAAATTTATGCCACCTACTTAGTACGTATAAATTGATATAACTCAAGAATGAATTTGGTTAGCATCCTATGGTAGATAGAACTCTGAAATAGCTTTCCAAAAATGCTCTCTCCTAATTCTAAGAATTTAGGAATGTGATTATATTATATGACACAGTTGACCTTAAGGAGATTGTCCTGGATTATCTGGTTGTCCCACTGTGATCACATCAAACCTTAAAAACAGAGTTTTCTTTGGCTTGTGGCAGGTGGGGTCAAAGTAAGAGAAAGGGTAGTTGGAGAAATTTAAAGCACAAGGGCATTCAACACACCATTGTTGACTTTGAAGATGTGGGGGGAAAGGGATACTTGTGCCAAAGAATGTGGGCAGCCTTTAGGAGCAGAGAGAAGCCCCTGGGAACCTCAGTCCCACAAGTACAAGGAAATGAATTTGAATTTGGCCAGAAGCCTGAATAAGAAAGTGAAATCTCCCCTAGAGCCACCAGATAACTTCCTAGCAGGACAATAACGCGATTTCATTATTATGAGACTCTAACTAGAGAGCCCAAGTAAAACCCGCTTGGATTTCTAACCTGCAGAACTATAAGATAGTAATGGGTACTGTTTTATGTTGTCAAACTTGTGTTGTTTTTTTTTTTTTATTAAAGAACAACGGATAACCAATATGAGACCCTATCCATGTTTCCCAGAATCTTCGTTTTCCAGCTGATATCCCCTTGCCTTTTTGTGTGCATCCTAGACTCAGGATCTCTCTCTTCTCTTTTTATGTCAAGGGTTTACACAATACAGGGAATCTCCCAACATATTATGCTTTTAAGTAAAACTTCTGGCAGAATGCTGCTGCTTGTCTTTGTTGTCACCATTTCTTCCCCTCACATTGCTACAGGCTTACAGACCCGGTCTTTGATAACTCACTTCTTCTACTCTCTGATACTACCTATTTAAGTCAACTCTTCTTTCTGACTCCTTCTTAATTAAATCAAAGGAAACTATGTCTACAACCCTAAGGCATTTTTATCTCTGTTCTGACTGCTTAGTCTACTTGTCCTGATTTTCCCTCCACCAGATATGTAAATTAAAACCTAGCATGATGTGGGTCCATTTATGGGGTGTCCCATGTATGTGCTGTCTTAACACCTGACAATGTAACATTCTATTGTCTTTGGCTGGTTATTTTTTTTTTCTATTGGGTGGTAAGTCATTACAGGGAACAGTGTGTCATGGTAATTGTTGAAACTTCAGTGCACATCTCAGTGCTTGATATACAGTGAGTACTCAACCAACACTTGAATGAAAATGGGATATTAAGCCATTCTCAACATGGTAGTAAGGTAACGGTTTCCATAGATGGGTAAGCTTTTTTTGGTATGTGGATTATATCAAAGACATATAATGACTTTTCTTTTTTAAAAAAAATCTCATAATTAGAAACATTGCCATCCAGGAAAACCATACGCTCTAACTACCACCTTAGTGAGCAGAGTATTTATGGCATTTTGATATATCAATGTTTTATTTAAAGTGTTATAGCTTCAGGAAGTACAATAACCAGACCCATTTCCAACAAGCACTGCTAGCACAGCTATGTAATTTTTTTAATATCAGCCATTCTTACCAATTTTCACTGTCTTCAAAGAAATGAATTCAATTCTTATATTTTATCTTTCCCAACAATCCCCTAATTTTTTTTTACTCCAGTTTTAAGTGTCAAAAAAGGTTTAGATGCAAGGAGAATACAGGACTTATGAAAAACCCAGATCCTTTTTTGTTGATAGGACATTATGGGGACAGAGTTGAAGCAATAGAGGTTGAGTCATTAGTGACATGAGACTGAAATTAGAACTGGAATAATTTTTATAAAAGGTCAAAATTATACCAGATGCTAAAGTTGAAAGAGTAAAGTGAAATTGAAAAAAGAAATACCAACATTAATAACTAAAAATAGTGCAGAACTAAGGCTGTGAATGGCAAATTGGTGCTTGATATGGACAGGGTGTGCCAAAAAAAAAAAAAAAAAAAAAAAAAGCATATACATTTACCAGCTGATAGCTCAATTTTGAAAATGAAATGTATTTTAATAAACACTGCTTTTGTAATTATTCAGAGTGTGTGTATACATTTTTTTGTGGCACCCTATATTTATGGGGTGAGTACTCTGTCTTGACATAAAGTGTAATAGTCCTGTCCTCAAGATATTCAAGTCCTAAACATGTATTAACTGGTACCAAAGTACTGTGTGTGTGTGTGTCTTGAGTGAAAGATAGACAATTCATGGAAAGATGTCCATACAAGATGGAGCAGAGTGGAAAGACATTTTGGAATGAGAAAACAATTTGTATACAGATACATGTTGATTCCTTCATCTTATAGTGAGTTTTACTGCTTTTATCTAAACAAATTAGTCTATAAACTTGGGGGCTAGGAGAAGAAATCTTTTTGATATGAAAAACTATTTTAGGTGTAAAGAGGGCAAAAGTCTTTAGTAAAAGTAGCAATGTAACCACGGGCTCAATTAATGAAAATGTGTACACCAGCAACATACTATTTTTCTCCGTATATAAGACACTATTTTTTTCCTAAAATCATTAGACTGAAAATCAAGGGGCATCTTATACACAGAAGTCAGCCGAGGAGGGAACCCCGCTGTGTGTAGCTGCCTATACCTTGTCAAACAGGCTTCCTCCAATCATGAGCCTTATTGTTATGGAGGTCAGCTGATGCCATAATTGGAGGTGGAGGTAGAGAGTGTGCAGGTGCAACAGTGACCAGAGCATTCTAAGCCCATGAAGATGTAAAAAAATAAAAAGATAAATACGGGTAAGCGATTGTCTTACTCTGCAAAATTCAAACTGAATGTAATCAGCTGTGCAAAAGAGTTTAGTTTCAACTGCTAAAATTGATAACTTGGTATGTAAATGGTGCCAATATTATTGATCAGATTAAATCATTTTGTAGACCTCAGAAGAATTTAAGTTCCATTAGGAGTCTCTAGCTTGAGAGTTTTAGCTGGGCCTTGAAAATCTCTTAGGCCCTGGGAATAGGTTTCGAGAGCAGAATACTGGCCTTTTTCTTTGTGGATGCAGGATTCAGTTTTTTATTTGGGAAAAGGTTGTTCTTTGGTCTTTTAAATTCATGCTGTTGTGCTTTGATTACAGTGAGAGTTTTATTGCTGTTAATTATTGATAAAGGTGATGATGGTGATGTAATTTCATGAGACCAGGTGGCCCTGATAGTTTTTAAGCTTGGTTCTTCATTCCTATTCAACCCAGCTGGACTTTCTCCTGCTATTTTCCATATTATTAGAGTTTTGGATATTTTTAAAAAAATATATGCTTTGTTAATTTTTAGGGGGAGAGAAGGAAACACTGATGTGAGAAGCATTGATCGGCTGTGCACCCCAACCAGGGATTGTATCCTGAACATGAGTATGTGCCCTTTGGTGCATGCATGGGGCCAGGAGGTCTTGGATCTTTAGAAGAGAAATGAAAATTTTCTCACCGGAAATTGTAAGGTATCTTACAATTCATAATTGTATACTTCATTCATAAAATAACGATTTTTGTTACAGGGCACCATACGAAAACTGATCAGACACTTTCATTGGAAACAATTCTGTTGGATACAATTAGTATTTGCATGGTGGGTAACTGAAAGAAGTACTAGGCAATCTTAGTACCTGGCTTGTGGGTTTTTATTCACTATAACATGTAAAATTTAACCACTTCAATATCTTAACTTCTAAAAAAAATAAAGACACAGTATCATTCATTTCTTCTTTTTTTCATTTATTTCTTTAGTCAACATGTATCCACCATGTGTTAGGTGCTGTAAATACATCAATAAAAACAACAGACAAATTCATGGCACTTAAATTTTAATTGAGAAGATAGACAGTAATTAAATAAAGCAAAAAGTACATACTATTAAGATAAAGAAGAGAATACTGTGGATAAGAGGAACTAGTCACTAAAAAAGGTGAATTCCTCAAAAGTAGGTAGGTAATATATCTCTAATAACCATAATAAAACAAGGCACAGTAGTATATCATATAGCCACTGACCATCTGGGTACTTAATATTAACTACAATGACTTTCTTTTCCTTTTAGCTTTTAATTTCTATTTTTATGTCCTGTAGATTTTCTATGTTACAGGGCATCAAGGGGGTGAGGAGGCAGTATTGCAAAACTTTTGATCTAATCGTTATCTTAGAGATCATTTTGTAGGTGATGAAATTGAGTCTTAGAGAAGTTACCTGACTTGCTCTGGGTATCAAGACTACTTAGAACAGCTAATTACAAAGAGCTAGTGTTCATCTCTGCAGGTTCCAGTGAGTGCTGCACTTCGAGGTTTTTATTTTATAAAACCCCAAATCTGGATTTTCATGGTCTCACATGTGATTAACCCTGAGATATACAAGTGCTCCAGGCTTCAGGGATTAGCATCTATTTAATAACTAACAATTTATTTTATTATTTTTAAAATAAATTTTATTGGTTTTTTACAGAGAGGAAGGGAGAGGTATAGAGAGTTAGAAACATCGATGAGAGAGAAACATCGATCAGCTGCCTCCTGCACACCTCCTACTGGGGATGTCCCCGCAACCAAGGTACATGCCCTTGATCGGAATCAAACTTGGGACCTTTCAGTCCGCAGGCTGTTGCTCTATCCACCAAGCCAAACCGGTTAGGGAAATAACTAACAATTTGAAAGCCATTTTTTGCACCCTTAAATCAGTAAGAAATTAACATTTAATGGGTTCTCACATAGCTACTCTGGCTTACTGTTCTAGGCTTCTCTCTGTGGGGAGACTCTGGTAGTTTCACTATCGCTTCCCTAGGCTGCTGAGGATCTCCTCATTTTCCTTAAGTCTCAATATGGACACAGTTCATTCCCTAAGCACTTCTAGAGCTAGGCTATATAATTTATAGAACTTGATCAACAGTTTGGAGAGAACAAAATAGAATTACTCTGCTGAATGGGAAAAAAATAACCTGGATGTTATCCATCACCAGAGGTTGAGCCTTCAAGAAGAGGCTTGTCATCTGAATGTTTCAAAGCTCCTCCAAGCCCATCCTACCACCATATTGCAGGAACCAGTTTAATTACCACCATGGCCTTGACCAGGCCCCTCCTACCTGGAGCCTAGGCTGTTGGGTCTCCATTGGCTCTAGACACTCAAGAATAACCTTTCTTCTCCGAGCAAGGCACTTCAGTCCACATCGATGACAGCCTTTGGCAGTCATAAATAGCACTTTACATAGCTCCACCACATGTTTCGTTTCAGATTTGAATTTGGGCTTTATTTTTACCTAAACAAAATGCCCCAAATCTTAGCTATTGTAAATTGTGCTGCTGTGAACATAGGGGTGCATATATCCTTTCTGATTGGTGTCTCTGAGTTCTTGGGATATAGTCCTAGAAGTGGGGTTATTGGGTCAAATGGAAGTTCCATTTTTAATTTTTTGAGGAAACTCCATAATGTTTTCCCAGTGGCTGCACCAGTCTGCATTCCCACCAGCAATGCATGAATGTTCCTTTTTCTCCACATCCTCTCCAGCACTTGTCATTTGTTGATTTGTTGATGATAGCCATTCTGACAGTGTGAGATGGTACCTCATTGTTGTTTTGATTTGCGGCTTTCAAATGATTAATGACTTTGAGCATGTTTTCATATGTCTCTTAGCCTTCTGTGTGTCCACTTTAGAAAAGTGCCTATTTAGAACGTTTGCCCATTTTTTGATTGGATTGCTTGTCTTCCTTTTGTTAAGTTGTTTGCCTAAGTGCTCATCAGCAGATGAATATAATAAAAAACTATGGTGCATCTACACAATGGAATACTATGCTGCTGTGAAAAAGAAGGAACTTTTATCATTTGCAACAGCATGGATGGACCTAGAGAGCATTATGCTAAGCGAAATTAGCCAGTTGGAGAAAGATAAATATCACATGATCTCACTCATTTGTGGAATATAATGACCAACATAAACATATGAACGAAAATAGATCCAGAGACAGAGAAACACTGAACAGACTGTCAAACCTCAGAGGGGAGGCAAGGTGGGCGAGGGGAGCGGTGGGGGAAGGGGGTGGTGTTGGTGGTAAGAGATCAACCAAAGGACTTGTATGCATGCCTGTTAGCATAACTAATGTATGTGGACATTGGGGAGGTGGGGGCTTGTCGGGGGGGGGTGGTAGTGGCTGGGGAGGGGTCGATGGGGAAAAAGGAGACATATGTAATACCTTAAACAATTAAAAAAAATGTTCCAAGTAAGATGGTTTTCCAAAACAAAAGAGTAGCTCCCTCTACCCATTATGAATGGTGCCTCTACTTACAGCTAAATTAAAAAAACAACACCCTTTTAAAAAAAATGTTGGCATCTTTGAAATACCCATCTCACACACCTAATCACTACCTAGCACAATTTTTATCTATTCAGTCAAATTTCTGCACACCTTACATAATCTATAGAATTTCCCCCACTACTTCTCTGGTAGTTGCCTTCCATTACTATCTTCAAAATTTGGTTCAAATCCCAAACTCTCTGGAAGCTTGATTAACCTCATGTCCTTCTAATCAACACTTTATTCTTAGCACTTATGCATTCAGTTTGTATATGCCATTTTGCTGTATTTGTTACTTGAACATGTATTTTATCTTCCCAACTAGAACACAAATACTTTAAAGTCAATTGCTTTGTTTTAAGACCCCCTCACACTCTGTGTTTGACAACAGTGCCTGTTTAGAACTCAACAAATATATTTTCTGTCTGACTGAAATCTATTGTTTACCCTCAAGCATTGTCAAAGCCTTAGGCTTACTACAGTGCTATTTCTATTTTAATGACTTCCATTTCACCTTCCTACTGAATGTGTCTCAAATTCTTTAGCCCCTGCTTGTCATATGGATTTGGGCATGACATCCAAGTGAAATTTTCATTTAAGAGCATTGTTTAATCTCATTGGACATGAGAAATTTAACCTTTAAATCTCATACTATGATTTTCTATGGTATAACCCAATGGGAAAATCAGTATGCTGAAATGCCAGAGGCAGAAAGAAAGCCAGGGTGTCACATTGGCACTACTCGGTCCCAGAGACCAGATGGCCCTTTGTGGAGTGGCAGAGGGGTGCTGGTGACCTCAGCAGGGCAGTGGAACCAATCAGAGCCTGGAAAGCCAGTGGAGGGGAGTGTTTGGCCTACTGGTAGGTCTTATTGAGATCAGAAAGATGAGCTAAGAGAAGCTGAGGAACCTGAACCACTCACTACACTGTCAAGCTCAACTGTGGCCTGAAAACACACAACATGGGAGGAGGAGACAGAGAGATAGGATCAAGGAATGTGGACTAAATTTTGGAGGTCCATGCTGAGTTGTACAAGTAGCTGAATTCAGTGTCTGTTATTTAAATTTTTTTTATAAATAAAATAAAACTAGAGGCCCAGTGCACGGATTTGTGCACTAGTAGGGCTTCTTGGCCTGGCCTGCAGGGATGGGGCCAAAACCGGCTCTCTGGCATCCTCTGAGGTGTCCTGGATTGCAAGGGGGTGGTTCTCGGGTGACACACCCTGAAATCGGGCTCCCTCCTCTCTGGTTCTGGCTGCATAACCTGAGAACCGCGGTTGCCAAGTCACTGTAGCTCGACAGCTCCAGCGTTGAGTGTCTGCCCCCTGGTGGTCAGTGCGTGTCATAACTACTAATAGGCCTATCACTTGGGCTTTTATATATATAGATGGTAACATCTGTTTTCATTACCCACTTCTGTGCCTAGCCTTAACCATCCTTCTTTTAATGTGTGATACCATGTGACAATTAAGAGAACGTTGATTTTCCCCTCTTTGAAATTATAAACATGCTCAAAAATACTATCTGATATTTTTGAAGCTTTTGGTTATTTGCTTATTAAAGTTACATTTTTCCTTATGAAGAGGAAAGTTACCTATCACTAGGAATATACAACAGTAATCTCTAGTAGAATCCAAACTGAACATATCAATAATATTAAATAAAACCACTTAATGTCTTTGAGCATCAGATCATGTACATGGCTGTACATATTTGAAGCACCTGATATCTGGCTAATGGGATACAGAGTGGATTCAGTTAGAGCCAAACAGCATAGGTTCCAATCCCACTTATATTTTTAACTAACTTTTTGATCTGAGCAAGTTACTGAGCCTCTGTTTCTCCTTCTGTTAAATGAGGCTGGTGATAATAATATTTAATCTTATAGGGGTGATGAAAGTTTAAAATGAGTTAATATTGATAAAGCTTAGAAGAATGCCTGACACACTGCCAAATAAGTGTTAGTTATAACTATGATTATATGCCCATGGTTTACTTTTGCAGTGAATTCATGTTTAAGGTGCTTGAAAGTGAAGATTTCATTGTTATTCAATTTTATAAACATTAAAAGTTAATTTTTTTTCTAAAGAATGTGTGTGTGCAAATTTATTTGGCAATTTTAGAAGTATGCTTGTTAATTTCTATATTATTCAATAATGGATTTAATTTTTCAGTTATGCTGAAAATATTTTACTCATGGGCCAATTTTTTTCTCATATTAGCTATCCGGGTTAGAATGTAACCCAAATGAGGGAGCAATTTCAGTGAAGGTATGAGCCCACAGAGTTCCCTTTATATTAGGGCCAAAGGAACAGTCTAATTTTCTCTTTGTTAGGTTTCAAATGCATGTCAAGCTGTACTGAGACTATCACTGTAAAATAAAGGGGCTTTTGCAATTCAGCACCTCCTACACACAGCTAATTAAACAGAACAAGAGGCAAGCAGCAGGCAAGAAACAAGCTCATAAATAGCACACATTTTTATTAACAACATACAAGTGATCTTAATTAAATCTGCATTTCCCATAAATAACAATTTCACACACAGAATTGTCCCCCTTGTCCAGGAGCTGCAGAAGGGCTGGGAATGTCCTGGAATCAAATCTAATAATAGAATAATATGCAAATTTACCCTCACTCTGTTACACCTAAGCCACGCCCACCAGCAAATCAGAGCAGCGATATGCAAATTAACCCAGCCAAAATGGCAGCTGGCAGCCACAGAGCTACAGCAAACAGGAGGCTTCCATTGCACCAGTGATGGAGAAAACTGCCTGCCTAGGCTGCTCAAGGCAACAAAGTTTCAATTATAGAAGTCACAGAGCTGAAGCAAACAGGAGGCTTTGTTGCCTGCCTAGGCCTCCACTCAAGGCAACAAAGTTTCAATTATAGAAGATAAATAAACCCCAGAAACCTGATTCCAGCCAGCCTCGCTGGGATGTTGGGTCAATAGGAGCTGTGGGCAGCCTGAAAACAGCCCTGAGCCCCTCATCCAGGCTAGCCAGGCACCCCAGTAGGGACCCAAACCCTGAAGGGACTGTGGGCAGCCTGAAAACGACCCTCAGTTCCTCACCCAGGCTGGCCACACCCCCATGGGCTGAGGGTCTCCCACTGGGGGACTTGGCCAGCCTGCAAACAGCCATAAGCTCCTCACCCAGGCTGGCCAGGCACGCCAGCAGGGGTCCCAGACTGTGAGAGGGCACAGGCCGGGCTGAGGGACACCCCCCCCCCCCTGAGTGCACAAATTTTTGTGCACCAGGTCCCTAGTTTTTATATAAAGAGACTCCCTCTTGACTTAACAGACTCTCCCTTTTCTCTGCTTTTCAGCCTCTCACTGTAGCTTTTCCCACTTTCTAGAACCCAAGTGACTAAATGAAAGACCCACATTTTCTCTGGGCTCTAGATGAGACTGTGTTTCTATAGACAAGGCTTACCATTTAAAAAATACTTTAAATCAAAACCGATAAAATCCTCAAAGGCCTAAATTAGGTTTTTGTGTATCACCTATTTTCATTGCCTCCTTCATTGTGCTTACTCACATTTGGGATTATACATTTTCTCTGTGATTATTATTTTACTAGGGGCCTGGTGCACAAAAATTTGTGCACTCAGGGGGGTCCCTCAGCCTTGTCTGCACCCTCTCCAATCAGGGAATCCTCAAGGCTGCTGGCTCCTAACTGCTTCACCTGCCTGCTGGCCTGATCCCCCTAACTGCTCTCCTCTGCCTGCCTGATCCTCCTAACTGCTCTCTGCCTGCCTGATAACCTGTAACTGCCTCTGCCTCAGCCCTGCCACCATGGCTTTGTCTGGAAGGACGTCCAGAAGGTCCTCTAGAAGATGCTCAGTCTAATTAGCATATTACCTTTTTATTAGTATAGATGCCACCTTGTCTTAAAAATGCAGGTTGTTAGTAGGTTTTCCTATTGTGGAAGGGGAGCCTGCAGTAGCATCTTGGGTTCTGACCAGGGCTTATGCACTGGTGCTTTATCTCAGCAGATGAGATTCCTAGAAGAAGACTCTTGGATGTACCTTGAACATTTCTATCGATTTTGCCAAATCCTCCTCCAAAAACATTGAACCACTTTAAACTCCTACCAGCAACCATGCATGTGCCCTCTGTCCTACTTTGATGCCAATATCATTGATTTCCCCCTAGAAGCTTCCCTCCCCTCAGCTGGGACTGCTTGGCACTTGAGCCAAACTCACTGTTCAGCCTGGGACTTGATTTCCCGAGATAGAATTATGGAGGAGGAAAAATAGTGTTCCTCTACCCTTCTGAGTTCTTACCGGAGGCCCTTGTAATGAAAGACAGATTACCAAGAGAAAAACAAAAGTTCATTAGCATGTGTACCTTGTGTACATGTGGGAGATCCCAGGGAAAAATGAATAACTCCCCAAGGTGGCTTAGAATCCAAATTTAAATACCTTCTTCCTAGGGAAAGGGGATGGGGTATCTAGGCCTCTTAGAGGAGAGTACATGAGTTTTAGGAAAGATGAATGGGGGTGGGGGAGATAGTTTGCAACAAAGTTTGGATGTGATGTCAACTTGTAGTCTCCTGTGACAGGAATCAGTCTTCACTGGCTGATGACACTTTTCCCATCGAGGGAACCTTTTGTGGGGGTCCGATTTTAGGCAGATCAGGAGACTTTAGTGAAAGCCTATCCTTGCATTTGCTGTTTTTCAAGCATCTGCAGCTCAAGATCATCAATATAACAACACAACCTATGTTGGGGTGGCATGTTCTCTGACCTTCAGAATAAATCCAACAAAAGCTTATTTCCTTTCTTAGATGATTTGCCACAGTAGTGTTATTCCCTGGAGACAGTATTCTGACCAGACCTTCCTGGGAGTGGTCATAACATACGCTATGCTTGTAGAAAGGTGTGGGCCATATCACTAAATAAATCTGGGTCAGTTTTCTCATCTTGTGGAAAGGGAGATAAAATTATGATAGTTTATCTCCCTTTCCACAGGTTTCCTGCAGATTTGTGTCTCTGCTGTAGCCCCAGTAGTCCCAGCTTCTCTGCAGCTCTGGGGCTTGGAGCTGCTGGGTGCTGGGCCCACTTGAAGGTTTTTGTCTCTGTTCCTCCAACCCCAGCATTGAGGCCTGGCTTGGGGCTGCTGGGTGCTGGGCCCACTGCTGGCTGTGTCTCTACTGCTCCAACTCCAGCGGCACTAGCACTGAGGTGGGGCTTGGAGCTGCTGGGGTGCCAGGCGCCCTGCAGGCTGGGTCCCCACACCTCGGACCCCAGCGGCCCCAGCGTCGAGGTGTGGCTTGGAGCTGCTGGGGTGCTAGGCCCACTGCAGGCCAGGTCCCCGAACCTCCTGAGGTGGGGCTGAGAGCTGCTGGGGTACCAGGTGCCCTGCAGGCCAGGTACCCGCGCCTTAGACCCCAGTGGCCTCAGCACCAAGGCGGGGCTCGGAGGTGCTGTGGTGCTGAGCCCCCTGCAGGCCAGGTCCCTGTACCTGGGACCCCAGCGGCCTGGGCCCGGCCTGTAGGGGGCCAGGCACCCCAGCGGCAGCAGCAACCAAGCAGGCCCAGAGGCCCTCTTCCAGTGGGCTGGGGCAGAACGCCTGCATCATCACCATGGCTCCGACACAAGCTTCTTGTCCCAGCCGCCGCGATCTTTGTCTCGGAATGATGGTTAATTTGCATATTACTCTTTTATTAGATTAGAAAATTGTCTCCCTCTCTAGATACAATCTCCTGAGGTCAGGAGCTCTATCTATTGTGTTCACGTTCCATTTCCAGTGCTAAGCACACCTCTGACCTAGGGTAGGTTCTTTGTGATTTGGTGTGTGTGTGTGTGTGTGTTAGGGGGAGGCTAAAACCAAGAATTTTATGGCTACTTCTTTTTTAAATTGAAAAATAACTTGCACACAATACAGCTTACATTTTGAAGCATATCTATACTAATAAAAGGGTAATATGCTAATTAGACCGGGAGGCCTTTTGGACGTCCTTCTGAACAAAACCATAATGGCAGGGCTGAGGCAGAGGCAGTTAGGGGTGAACAGGCAAGGAAGGGAGGGCAGTTGGGCATGAACAGGCTGGAGGGGGAGCAGTTGGGAGTGAGCAAGCTGGTAAGGGGAGGCAGTTGGGGAAGATCAGGCTGTCTGGGGAGGGTAGTTGAGGGCCATGAGGCTGTCAGGGGAGGGCAGTTGGGGACAATCAGGCCAGTAAAGGGGGGCTGTTGGGTGTGAGCAGATTGACAGGCAGAGTGGTTAGAGGTGATCAGGCAAGCAGATAGGTGAGTGGTTAGGAGCCAGTGGTCCTAGATTGAGAGAGGGATGTCCCAAATTGGAGAGGGTTCAGGCTGGTCTGAGGAACACTGCCCCACGCACAAATTTCATGCACAAGACCACTAGTACTTTCATGTTTGCATAAATGTATAGAATTATATAGTTTTTAACATAATCAAGATGAAGAATAGTTATATCACTCCCAAAAGTTCCCTCATGGCCCTTTGCAGTCAATTCCCTACTTTGCTTTTATTCCCAGCTCCTGGCAACCACCAATTTGTCCTCCATTCCTATAGTGTTGCTCTTTCTAGAATATCATATAAATGGCCTCATACAGTGGGTAGTCTTTTGAGTCTGGCTTCTTTTATTCAGCAAATGCTTTTGAAATTCATCCATGCTGTGTTGTATATTAGCAGTTTGTTTCCTTTTATTACTGAGAATAAATAGAGTGGATTCTTAATAACTATTTGTTGAATGTATAAAAAGGAATACAGACCTGAAAGCATATCTGCAAATAGACTAATTGAAAAAACCTAAACATCTTTATCCACAAATACTTGCTGAGTTCCTGGAAAATGTGTTATTTATGCTTTAGTTGTAATCATAGATTTTAATACCAGGTCGTGTTTTTATCTTCAGATTTTTGATGGAGTAGTTTTCTAGGAGAATTGGAATATTTAAGCACCATTTCTAGTGGAATTAAAATTATTATTTTTGTTTCTGTGATAGCTAAGAGTTAGCATCTGAATATTGTCCCATGAAACCTGAGAAAGGCTGATATATTCAGCATAAATTATGTCCACTGGGACCGTGAGCACTGTGCCTTCCATGTAAAACTTCACATTTCAGCTAACATGGTGTGAACATTTTCTTATTTGGATGTTAAAAAGGAGAATTTAAAATATATTGCTTGTCCAAACTTAGCCTTAGAAAAATAAAAATCAATGTTGAATGTTCCTGGAAATTTTTATCTTGGACCCTTGAATAGTACCTTCCTCAGTGCTTATTAGGACCATGACAAGGAGAACATTGATATTTTGAAGAGTGTGAAAGTCAAGTAATTGAGATAAAAGGGAAGTCAGGTCTGTCCTTCTATCATGACATAAAAGATCAAGAATAAACAAAATGGTAAGAACACTAGATTAAACATGGGATGAGGAATCTACATATTAGCCAAGTAATCTGACTATTTGTAACAATGTGTTTTCTCTGGTAAAGTTGAGATAAATAACTCAGTCCTGCCGCTCTCTCGGGTTGCTGTTTTTTATTTCAAATATTACTACAAATGTATTGGCCACTACATTCTATTTGGATTACCTGTTCCTTTTATTAGAGACGGTCCTGTATGATGCTTGAACGTGTTCCCTTCCCCTGTCACTTAGCAGTGGAGATCATTGCAGTTTCTTTCTTCATTCACTCTTTTTAAATAAATGTCTCCAGTAGCACAAAGGAATATTGTTATCAATAAACATATATCTATCAACAAATGAATCTAAAAAACAAACTAAAAAAAGAAGCAAAACAGAAACAGACTCAGAGATAGAGAAGGTTTTGATAGTTGCCAGATGAGAAGGATGTTGGGGACATGGGTGAAAAAGATGAAGAGATTGAAAAGAACAAATTGACAATTACAGAACAGTCATGGTGATGTAAAGTACAGCATAGGGAATATAGTCAATATTTTAATAACTATGTATGGTGTCAGATGAGCACTAGATTTATCAGACTGATCACCTTAGTAAGTTACATAATATCTAATCACTGGTGTGTACACCTGCAACTAATATAATATTGTATGTCAATTGTAATTAAAAAATAATTTAAGTTAAAAAATAACTTAGTTTTTAACTCCAAAAGGATATATGGCAACATGTAAGTTACCTTTCAAAATGCTATATATTTGTTATGGAGAATTACTAAATACATAGAAATTTTCCTAATATCTTTTTTACTTACTGTTTTCCAGGCACGGTGCTAAGAGAATGACATATATTGTCTCATCTGCCCTTCGCAACAATTCTTGATTTTTATTTTATTTTTTGATTGATTTCAGAGAGGAAAGGAGAGGGAGAGAGAGATAGAAACATCAATGATGAGAGAGAATCATTGATCAGCTGCCTTCTGCACCCCACCTGCCTCCTTACTGGGGATGGAGCTCACAACCTGAGTGGAATAGAACCTGGGACCCTTCAGTCCTCAGGCCAACACTCTATCCACTGAGCCAAACCAGCTAGGGCCACAGCAATTTTTTTTAAGTTAGGTAACATATTGGCCATATTTCATAGATGAGGAAGTTGGGATTTCCATTTTCTTATTGGATTTCTGTCCAGTTGTTCTAGTTGGAGCTGGTCTTCATGGCCACCATTGTTGTGAGGATGTTGGTTTTCAAGGCTATTACAGAGCTGTGGAAGGTGGAATGGGAATAGGGCAAGTTAAAACTACACAAGCCTGCTGTCTTTAATCAAGATACAGCCTTTGTTGTTGTTGGTAAATGCTTTGCAGATTGTCATAAGCCTTAGGCTAATTTCCAGAGTTCAAAAAAGTTAGTTTTGATACATTTCCCCATGTTCTCACTGGAGCAGACTTTTCAGGGTCCTTACTCCACCATTCCCACTGATGTCTTGGGTGTGATCATTTTTTTGCCTGAGAGGTAATAGATAATTGGAGCCATTTCTTTCCTTTCTTTCTTTTTTTAAAAATAAATCTATATTGTTCAGATTATTACAGTTGTTCCTCTTTTTTTCCCCCATAGCTCCCTTCCACCTGGTTCCCACCTCACCCCATGCCCTTACCGCCCCACTGTCCTCATCCATAGGTGTACGATTTTTGTCCAATCTCTTCCCGTATTCCCCATACCCCCATTTCCTCCAAGAATTGTCAGTCCACTCCCTTTCGATGCCCATGATTCTATTCTATTAACCATTTTATTCTGTTCATCAGATTTTTTATTCACTTGATTTTTAGATTCACCTGTTGATAGATATGTATTTGTTGTCACTTTGTTGTTCATAATTTTTATCTTTACCTTTTTCTTCTTCTTCCTCTTCTTAAATAATACCCTTCAGCATTTCATATGATACTGGTTTGGTGATGATGAATTCCTTTAGCTTTTTCTTATCTGTGAAGCTTTTTATCTGACCTTCAATTCTAAATGATAGCTTTCCTGGGTAGAGTAATCTTGGTTGTATATTCTTGCTATTCATCACTTTGAATATTTCTTGCCACTCCCTTCTGGTCTGCATCGTTTCTGTTGAGAAATCAGCTGACAGTTCCTTGTAGGTAACTAGCTGTTTTTCTCTTGCTGCTTTTAAGATTCTCTCTTTGTTTTTTGCCTTTGGCATTTTAATTATGATGTGTCTTGGTGTGGTACTCTTTGGATTTCTCTTGTTTGAGTTCTCTGTGCTTTCTGGACTTGTAAGTCTATTTCTTTCACCAGGTAAGGGAAGTTTTCTGTCATTATTTCTTCAAAGAGGTTTTCAATATCTTGCTCTCTCTCTCTTCTTCTGGCACTCCCGTAATTCAGATGTTGGTATGCTTGATGTTGTCCAAAAGGCTCCTTACACTATCTTCATATTTTTGGATTCTTTTTTCTTTTTGCTTTTCTGGTTATGTGTTTTTTGCTTCTTCATATTTCAAATCTTTGCCTTGATTCTTGGGATCCTCTAGTCTGCTGTTAGATTTCTGCATCTTATTCTTTATTTCAGTCAGTGTATGCTTAATTTCTAATTGGTCTTTTTTCATAACCTTGAGGATTTCACTAAATTTCTCAGAGGTTTCTAGAAGGTTCTTGAGTAACCTTATAACCGTGGTTTTGAACTCTATATCCAGTAGTTTGCTTTCACCCATTTCTTTTATTTGTGACTTGTTTTTTTGTCTCCACATTTTGACTGTTTCCTTGTGTTAATCGAGTGGCCTTGTGTGTAGGTGTCCTATAGGACCCAGTGGTTCAGCCTCCCTAATTACCTGAGGTTGACACTCTTGGTGTACCCCTTTGTGGGCTGTGTGCACAGTCTTGTTGTAGTTAAGTCTTGATTGCTGTTGGTATCACTGGGAGGAATTGACTACCAGCCAGTTGGCTGTGAGGACCAGCTGTGTCTATGATGGGAAAACTGCTGTGCTGGAGACACTCTTATGGAGCAAGATTTGCTTCAGTGGGGCTTTGGTGCTCACTGAGTCTGCCCCTTGAGTGTTTCACTTATGGATCTGAAGAGTTGTAATCTGAGTGGTCTCACACTGACCACTTGGTACATTGGCTCTTGGATATCCAAGGAGGTGCAAAGTCAGCCACTGCCTGAGGCCACCCAGCAGGAACTACAGAGAGATCTGCAGATTTCTCCTCTTTGTTTGGAAGTGCCCAGATGTGAAGCAATGCAGGCATACAGGCTGCTATTGAGCCTTAGTCCTACTTTTGGAAGCTTTGGTGCTCTTTGACCCAGCAGTTTGTTAGATTGCAAAAGGACAGTCCATTCATATGCAAAAGCCTCTGCTCACAGCTTGGGTGGAGTTATAAATTGAGTGGTGTGGGGTCTCAGAGAATCATCAGGGCTGAGCAAACTGAAATGGCTGCTAGTTTGCTCTGCCTGGGTAAGGTCCCCAGATCTCTGTGTCCCACTGCCCAGTACAGGAACAATGATCGCTGCAAGCACCTCTGGGAGAAATCTGCCCTCGAATTCCTGTTCCGATGCTAGACAGACCAGTTTCTTCCCGTATGAGGCTGGGCCCCCAGAGTCTCACCCAGAACTGGAGTTTGGAGCTTATATCTCCCTCCCAATTGAAAAGGATAATAGCATACCCAGTTGCCAGCCCATTTCTTTGCGTGCCTCCATACCTCTGCCCTTCCACATCTCTGCCCCTCCTCCCAGTTTCAATGCATTTTTTTCTTTCCTTCTAGTTGTAGAGCTTCCACTCAGCCAGGCTTCCCATGGTTCTGGATGATTTCTGTTTTGTTTTTTAGTTGTAGTTTTGATGTGGTTGTGTACCTATGCCACCATCTTGATTCCTCCTCCAGGTCATCCGGAGCCATTTCTTTTTAAAAATCTTTTATAAATACATTATAATTACACAAATACACACACAACACACACACACACACACACACACACATAAGCATATTAACCTATATTAAACATATTAAATATGTAATAGATTTTGAGAATTTAAAATTCAGCAACCGGACTTTTGGCAGCAAATAATCACTTCCCTTCATATTTACATTTATCAATGATATTTCACCATTGCCTCTATATAAGTAACATATCACAAAATATATAAGAATTGTGTTATTAATCACCTCCTTATCTGTTAGAGATCCATGGGCTTTGATTACATCATTTAATTCTCAAAGGTATGAGAATTAAATGATATAATTGAATTCTTCTTTTCCTCTTTTTTAAAAATATATTTTTTATTGATTTCAGAGAGGAAGGGAAAGGGAGAGCAATAGAAACATCAGTGATGAGAGAGAATCATTGATTGGCTGCCTCCTGTATGCCCCACACTGGGAAATGAACCCACAATGCGGGGATGTGCCCCAACCAGTAATGGAACTAGGATCTCTTAGTTCATAGGTCAACTCTCAAACACTGAGCCACACCAGTTAAGTTTTTTATTCCTTTTTTAAAGATAGAATCTGTCTGGGGTTATATGACTAACAAAGAAGAAGTGGGATTTAAATGAAATATCTCTCACCCTAAATCCCATGATTTTCTGTTTTACTTTCCTGGTTCTCTAAAGCTCCGTCTTTATTAGCCATTTCTTACTTGAAACATTTTGCCAATAGAGTCACAACACATTCATTTTAATTCTTTTTAAAAGCTTCTGGACATTAGATGTTTTTCTCATCTCTTTGTAATGTAATACAACATCTCTTTGTCTGAAAGTTGGAGAATAATTGGCAATTAAAGTGACTTGTATGGCATAAGCATGAAATGTGGTTTTCATAAGCAAGGCAGTAAGTTGATTGGGATCTACCGTGTGTGCTAGGCTGAATTTCACAGTTCTAAAATGCAGGCGAAAGAAAAGAACTGAGGCCCTTAAGCAAACCAATCAAATTAGTTCAGAGAAAAGAAAATGACTTTCCAGATTAATAGAGATAAACTGGCATATATGTGCTAAACACCCTCAGTTTTAAATGTCTATATGTCATTTTTCTCAAGGTTATGGGTAATGAATGTATATTTTAAAAGCTTATTTGAAAAGAATAAATTTTCTCAGTGACCTGGCAGGTATTTCCTGATGTTATGGGTCTGTTTCATAGGATTCTGAGTTTGGTTCATTGCATGTCAAAAAGAGGGAATATGGCTCAGAGGGGTCCTTTGTAGCTCCAGATGTGACCTAGAAAATTGGCTGACCTGGCATTTAGTGCTCTCAGTTTATGATTTTTTTAATCCTCACCCAAGGATATGTTTATTGATTTTTTTAGAGAGAGAGAAATCAGGAAAAAGAGAGCAGGGAAAACAAACAAACCCAAAACATCGATGTGAGAGAAACTTGGATGTGAGAAACATCATTTTGTTGCCTCCCATATGCTTGGACCCACAACCTAGGTATATGCCCTGGAATTGAACTCTAAACATTTTGGTGTATGGGATAATGCTCCACTCAACTGAGTAGCCTGGCCAGCGCTGTCAGCTTATGATTTTGACCTCACTTTTTCTGTGTCTGTGCAGAATTCCTCAGGTCGATTATATAGTATAGAGGACTTGAGAAATCCAGCTATGCTGAATTAATTTTGTGTTCTGAATATTATGAGATTGGTTCATGTATGGCCATGTAGTTTTTAGTAGATGCCAGTTGTTAGATAACTTGACTCAGTACATTTCTCATTCAGCCTTGTACTATCAAAACCTACTACACTGCCTTGTACACAGTAGGCACTTGAGATGTTTGAGGAGTGAATGAAGAGTTAGACTAAAAAATGGATGCAGACTAGTAAATTATGTTTGTCTCATCTGTTCTCAAACTATTGCTTTGTTTGAAAATAGATTTTAAAAATACAGATAATGATGCAGTAAGTATGAGGGTAAATAATAACAGTAAAACAAAAATCCACGTACCCACCTAATTTAAGAAAAAGAATGCTATAATTAATTTCCAAGTTTCTGGAGTATTCAAACTCTTTTTTCTTCAATGTATACCACAGAGGTAAATATTGTCTTAAATTGTATTATTCATTCTGGTGTTTATATTATAAATAAGTTTGCCTGTTATCTTTCTTAAAACACTGCTCTTTTTTATAAAGAGGTTAAGGTTAATTTCTGTTTAAAGCAGCAATTATCCTTATTGATGGGCGAAAAGTCCTTAAGGGGTTTGATGCCAAGATCAAACAGGTTCATCCCAGCAAAATGTATTCACATCATAATAGTTTTCATAGCTTTCCCTCAAAGGAGGAAATAGTATGAACATTTTAGGTTTCTTAGTGGGATGAACAAGGGAGACTTTTGGTGGAGGGCTGTTTTTCATGTCCCTGGATGTCCCTACTGGACCTCACATGTTGTTAATGGACTCTTCAGTGACTGGAGAGGCGGTGTCTCCCAGAAGCATGAACCTGTGGGGTGGAGAAACACGGTCATACTTTCTGTTATTTAAATATCCACTCCTTGACGATCAATTACGAGCACAGCTTCACAAATTTGGAAGGCGTGAGCCCTGTTAAAAGCCAGACTTGATAAAACAATGCTGTTTTTCCATAGAAGAAAAGGGAAGAAGTGGCTTACAGTTTACTTACCGTGAAGCACTTGTGTGGGACCACAAAAGAAAAAGGCATTTCTTTTAAGAACCTGATTGGCATATTTGGGTACTTTCCAGAAGAAGGAAGATTTGCTCTTGTTTTTCATTCAGATGAGTTTGTATTTTCTACTTTTTCACTACTCTTTTTCTCTAAGAAAGCCAGCTTTTTCTTTACTCATCAAGGGTGAGCAAAGGTAATATTTTGAATAGTCTCAGAAGTGGCCCTGCCAGATTTGTTTGCCATTGATTGATTATTATTCCCTTTCCCAATACCTTGATATTGGAGGTGGGGTGTTGGTGTTCTTAGTTATTAATTTATACATTAGTTTATTTATTTTTCATTGGTTTTATTCATGTAGCTTATGTAGCCCATTCACGAGCACCTACTGCATACTAGGTGTTGGGCGCATGGCAGTGGGTGGGACAGGTGTACTTTCTACCTGCAGGAAGTTTATAGCCTATGTAGCAAGGCAAACATGCATTCTAATTCAGTAAGTGCTTTGAAGGAAAAGTATATTTCATTTATTGTTATGGAGACAAACCTTCTTCCTACCTGTTCATACTTCCTTATGGAGAGCGATATTAATGTCACATTCCTGGCTTCTCTGAGCTGGGCTAGGCTGGCTTGGGGGATGGGCCTGTCTGTCCTGAGCTTGTGCCGCTGAGTGAGAGGTAGGGTAGGGCTGGCACTTTGAAAATTTCCGGCACAGCTGTGGTTGTGTCTGCCTAATTCTTTAGTTCAGGTTAGGAAACTCACTGACATCATGTACCTAATCTGCAATGTAGCTCCTACTAGAATTATGTTGATACTTGATCCTCATTTGCTTGATTCCATTGTCTCTTTAAATTAATTCAGAATTTAGGTGGGAGAGAAGATGCTATTATTAGTTCTTTGCCCCTCAACACTAGGCATCAAATTTGATACTTATACAGGAAGAACTGATAAAGCCCAATTTCAGTATCAGCGGCTTTCAAATTTTGCTTCTCAGAGGAAGAAGTATTGAAGCAAGCTGGCCCAGCTGAATTCTACTTTCTTCCTAATATCTTCAGTGAGCATAGGTTTGAATCTGTTTTACATGGCCTGAGGCTTTCACATAAATCTTCTGAGTTTAAAAGAAGTTTAAAAACCAGTGCCTTTGACTATACTTTTAAACATTTTAAACCATAATCCAAAGTAATAATTACATTTTATATTATAGATATTCATATATATTATATAGCTGTGCATATGAACATGTGTATACTATCTCCATGCCATTCCATTCCATTCCACTCCACTCCATTCATTCCATTCCACTCCACTCCATTCATTCTACTCCACTCCACTCCATTCCACTCTATTCCATTCAATTCCATTCCATTCTATTTCACTCCCCTCTACTCCATTCCATTCCATTCCACTCCATTCCATTCCATTCCATTCCATTCCATTCCATTCCATTCATTTCATTCCACTCCACTCCACTCCACTCTACCCCACTCCACTCCACTCCACTCCACTCCACTCCACTCCACTCCACTCCACTCCATTCCATTCAATTCCACTCCATTCCATTCAATTCCATTCCATTCTATTTCACTCCACTATACTCCATTCCATTCTATTTCACTCCACTCAACTCCATCCATTCCATTCAACTCCATTCCACTCCACTTCACTCCACTTCATTCTGTTCCTCTCTTTTCTATGCCATTCAATTTATTTCCATATTATATCACTAGAAAGAAACCTTTTGTTAAAATTTACTAACTTGATTGCACAATACACATAATGTAAGGTTTGAAAAATTCTCTGTGTTCGTCAGTCTGTGTTCATTTCATCAAAAGGCTGTATATTTTGATGGACCTTTTGTCTGTGAATGACCTGACCTTCTGTTGATGGCATCTCTTTTGCCCTGTGTGTAATGTTCCTTTTGAAGCTTGATATATTATCTGTTTTCTGAATGCACATGGAGTTAAACTTACTGCTCTTCTGAGAAAGAGTTGTTCATCATTGTTATTATTGCTGAGACTTTCAACAATATCAAAATAATGTATTACATTGCAAACCTGACAGACATTAAATATTTCTCTCGTGGCACATTTTAAACCATATTAGTACTACTGGCCTATTTTTGTTTTGTTTAATGGGGTAATTTTCAATCACACTAGTGAACAAAGCTGACAAAAATTATCAAGCTCATAGAATTTATACTCTACTGGAATACGTAGAAATATTCATTGTGCTTAAGCTATGCCTGGAAGTTCAGGTACGGGTGGGGTTCTGAGAAGGGATGCCAGGCAATGTAGCGAGACTGGGCACAGGAAGGTCGAGGTCAAGCTATGCTGTGAAATGCTCTGAAAGGAAGTAACAGGACATCAAAGCAAACAGGGCATCCTTCCTGATAGAGCTTTGGACCAGCCCTGTCCCCTCATCTATAAAGCGGACTTCAAGCAATAAACACTGAGAAGTCAATGTGTTACTGAACTTTTGTCTCCAAAGTTAGATAACTAGTTGAGAGAGCTTCTGATGAGGGGCAAGTGTGTTATCCCCAGATGGGAGGAGAGAAATTCACATGTCCAGCAAAACATAGCCTCACTGGATGCCAGGTTCAGAGTCCTCTTTCCTACTGACCTCAAGCCACTGCTTGTTTGCTTTATTATTTATTTTTTAAATATATTTTCTTGATTTTTTACAGAGAGGAAGGGAGAGGGACAGAGAGTTAGAAACATCGATGAGAAAGAAACATCGATCAGCTGCCTCCTGCACACTCCCCACTGGGGATGTGCCCGCAACCAAGGTACATGCCCTTGACCGGAATCAAATCTGGGACCTTTCAGTCAGCAGGCCGACGCTCTATCCACTGAGCCAAACCAGTAAGGGCTGCTTGTTTGCTTTAAATGGGCGGTAGAACTAGGCAAACACAGGTGCTGTCTACATTGGCAACACTGCCTCCTCTTCAGATTCAGCTCTCCCTGGATGGCACTGGCTGGTAAGCACAAGAATGAAGGTCTAATCAAGTGAATGCTGGCTCTCTGCCCACCACTAACTGGTTTTATTTAGCTTCCCCATTGTTGATAATAAAACACAAGTGAGTCTTCAGTTTCTTGCCTGCTGGTTCCAAACCCAGCGTTTACTGCAAGCTCTCCTACTTGCCATTTTGTGGTGTCATGGAAAAAACATTTGCCTACAATCAGCAGACCTGGCTTCTTGTCTGGGTCCTGTCTCCAACATAGTGTGCATTGTCACCTAACCTCCCAGTGCCTTATTTCAGGTGGAGATCCTAACCCCTAGTGTTGGCTAAGCTTTGTGGTTCTTTATCTCAGGGATTTATCAAAGTGGAAAGCAGAAAAACACTTCAATGAAATCCAAGGCTCTGTCTTAAAATCCTGAATGGTTGAAGGGTGTCCTGGAGGGGGGTAAGGAGTGGGAGAGAGGCAGTAAGTCTGAAGAAGAGATTTCTGGTGAGTGGGAGGGAAGGAGAGAGAGAGAGAGAGAGAGAGAGAGAGAGAGAGAGAGAGAGAGAGAGAGAGAGAGATCCTGCCCTCAGAACTTGTAGTTTACTCAGGAGGTGACAAGACTTCAAGAGGAAAATATTGACAAACAGTGAAGACACCTTTAGGAAGTTTGGGTTCTGCTACTCATGTTTCCCTATTCCCCTGAGATTTCCAGCCTTGGCAAAGAAACAGCAGAGCCTGGGACAACAGATGTCTCCGTCAGGGTCAGTATAGACGTGTGTCTGACAGCCTGAAGGGATTCCCCACCTTAGAACAAGGTAAGATCTCAGGGCTTGCCCCGAGGCAGGAGGGAGCCCCATGAAAGTCTAAGGTTTAACTCCTTTCACAATCCAATAGCAATGAGACTTGGAGTCAAAATTAAATCATTTTAAAAAATAGCTACTAATGCATAATTTTTTACATATGTGAGTGTATGGATTGAGAGTCAAGCTCTGCATATGTGCCACTGTACTTACTGAGTAATATCTCTCAGAAAACCCTGCATTTTCTTTCTTCCCACACTGAGCTGCTCTGCCAGGCGCTTTCTGAGGACACTAGAGCTCCTTGACGCAGTGGGCAAGGCCTAGAGCAAAAAGCAAGGTGAGCAGTTCACGGCTTGGATTCCTGCCACGGGTGGGTGAGCAGCCTGTGTGGGTCCCTGCAGGGCTCTGAATGGCCACCACTAAGGAATCACCCCCTAGAGCCCTGAGGTGACTCTCAGCCACCCTTCATCAGCCTGGTTCCTGGTGCACCAGCTGAAGCCATTTGGAACTGACAGGTTCTCAGGGCTTCCTCAGCTGCAAGTCCAAGGCTGACTTCCTCCCTGAGGCCGACAGACACCTCCCACCTTGGAGAGACAGGGACTGGAAGACTTCTGGGCCAGAGCATCTTTCTGGTCAAATGGTTTCCTGAAAGTGGAGTCTTTGCCTTGGCTCCCAGACCCAGTTGCTGCTCCACCCTTCACAGTTCCCAGTCAGTCATGGAAAGAGGAATGTGCCTGAGGATAACGGCCAGCTGGGCTCGCAGGGTGCAGGGTGCGCGTCTGCAGGAGTGGAGGGAGTTTGAAGTCGGGCTCTGTGGTTCTGGAAGCTTTGCTGTGTGCACTTGCCAGGAGGGCCCTTCAAGTTGTGTTATTTTTAGTGTCTCTCAGGGAAGCAAAGGCAACTTGTCCCTACCTGCAAGGCACCAAGGTCACCCAGGGACAACAGCTTTAGGGAAAGTAGGAAGAAAAGAAAATGATTTCCAATGTATTTGCTCACACCTTGTCGTTGCCCCTCTGCTTTCCATCATCCTGCCTCAGCCTCCCCAGACGCCTCTTCCACTTCCACCTGAGCCAGGTAGCGCCTGTGCCCTCCTTGGATGCCCAGACAACATGGTTCCCAGAGCTGCCTCTCTTCACATCCCCTGGTCCTGTAGGTCACTCTTCTTTATCAAAACTGACATAGCTGTCCTCTAGGGAATGAAGTGAATCTGATAAATGAACTCACAAACTAACTATAAATGAGGGTGGTTTAAAATTACAGAGTATTGTTTGAAAATGTAAAACACCACATCTAAAATTTACCAACCTACCCATTTGTAAGTTCACAGCTCAGTACTGCTGAGTATAATCACATTGCTCTGAAACAGATTTCCACAACTTGTTTGCCTCCCAGAATTGAAACTCTGTATGCATTAAACAAATCTCCATGTCTCTTTCCTCCCAGTCCCTGGTAACCATCATTCTATTCTGTGTCTGTGAATTTGACTACTTTTGATACTTCATGTAAATGGATTCATACAGTTTTTGTCCTTATGTGACAGGCTCAGGGTTCATTCATCCAAGTGGTAGCATATGACAGGACATTCCTTTTTAAGACTGTGTATATGTTGTACTGTATAGCAAATTTTATTTACCCATTCATCCATTAATAGACACTTGGGTTGCTTCTACTGATGGCTCTTCTGACTAGTGCTGCTATGAATGTGGCTGTGTGGATATTTCTTTCAGACCCTGCTTTCAGTTGTTTTGAATATATACCTAGAAATAAAATGGCTGAATCACATTATGGTTGTATTTTTAATTTTTTGAGGAACTGACATATTGTTTTAAACAGTAGGTGCACCATTTTATAATCCTACCAACTGTAAAAAAGTTCCAAGTTCTCCACCAACACATTGCTTTCTGGGTATTGTTATTAGTAGCCATCCTAACAGGTGAGAGACTACTGTTACATTTTCACAGAGTATTGTAATATTTCAGCCTAAAGGAATAAGAATGGTGCTGACTTCAGGCTCTGGCATAAGGCCACAGGGAGTTATTAAAAGTTTTGGTTAAGATGTTCTTGTTATATCCTTTAAATTACATGATATAGACCTCAGCAGAGTCATTATATCACCTGAATGACAGTTAGCTCATCTGTCCCTAAAATCTAGTTAATATTCCTTCTCCATATCTTATTCTAGAATTGAGAAAAGTCTGATTTGTGACACAGATATATGCAAATTTCTGGAGGACTTATGTCTCATAGCCTCATCTCTGGCTCCTAGGTTCTGCTTGTTTTGTTTGTTTGTTTCCATCTGCAAAAACACAGACATGGAATTCTCTTTCCTCAGTTTTCACAGGAACAGCCATTAACTCTTAGTTAGCTTTTCCCTTCCTTTTTCTCACTTCCCACCCAGGCCCTTCCTAACTCCTAGTTAGCTGTGGCTCTGTGCTGCACCAACTACAACCATTTGGCACTGATGGGATTTGGGGTTGTCGGCCCCAGGTTTAAGTCTCTTATCCTCCCTGAGGCCAACAGACTTCCCTTAAAAGAGACACAGGAACACAAAAGACTGGGTTAAAGCATGTCTCTAGCTCTGATGGTTTCCCAAAGCTGGAGACTTTGTCTCAACTTCCAGTCTCAGTTCTGCCTCCCAAAGTGCAATTCCTATGAATTCAAAATTCTCTCTCTATTGAACACACAAATCAACTCCTTTCAAACTTATTAAGAGCCCCCTTTTATAAACCTCAAGGTCAAGTTATTCACCTATGTAAAAATACTTATTACCCATTTACGAGATCCAAGGCCAGTGGAAAGCTTGAATTTTCCTTTAGCAGGTCTACCCACCTTCCTTGAGAAAGTAATGGTTTGAAGTGGCATTTGTTTTTCTTCTGACGTCCAGGAAATCTCTGTGATTTAATATTGCTGACAACCTTTATCTTTTGCATTCAGTTGGGAAAGCATCTTGGAGCAACTGAGCCTTGAAGAAAGAAGAGTCTGTGATGTGTTTCTTTCTTTTTTCTACTTCCAGCTAAAATCAAAGCTACTATGGACACTAGCTTTGGGAGTGTTTCCTAAAGCTGTTTGACTGTCTTTATTTCAAGGACTCTGAGCTCCCCATGGAGCTAGACTTTCAGAGTCCTCATGGTGATGGCTTCCTAAGTTGGGCAATGGTCTGAGCCTTATTCCCACATGGTGGCTGCTATTTGTGATCAGAGGCTAAGAAGGATATTAGTCTGTATAGCTCTCAGCTATAATCACATACTCCTTGATCTGACCTACAGAGTTGAGACCCCTTCTCCCTCTCTAGGTAGACATACTAGCAGGGAGAGTGGCCTGAATTCTGACAGGTTGTCTAGAAGTCACATTTAGTTGCTTCCTCTTACTGTATATGGTAGGCTGGAAGTGGCATCACAAAAATAATCTTGTAATCTTTTTCTTCCTTAATTGGGGAAGAGTAGAATTAATTCTGTGGGCCAGAGTAATGTAGGCAGCTGGGGTTTGGACTTTAAGCACCAGTGTACCAGCCCCCGCCCTCATATCCAGTCTCATTGTTCTTACAATGTTGAGAATGATGTAGTCAGAAGGGAGCTGAGATTGTGAAGGACCCAGACTGCAGTAGCCACTGGGCAAAGGGAAACATGGCATGAGGTGGACAAAGGTAGAAAGAAACAGTGTGTCACCAAATCCGAGAACTAAGAAAAAAATTTGTTCAAATATGGTGTAAGTCCACAGAACTTATCCTAACTATCCTACATTAAATGAGGTTGTAAATAGGATACAGTAAAGGGACAAGCACCTCCTTATGGTGCAGTAACAGACTCTTACAGTTTCTGGAATGTGTCATGCTCCCTCTGACAATTTTGTTTCTTCTTCCCCGAAACACCTGAAACAACTTCTCTCCCCAGGTCTCTCCTACTGCTTACTCCCCAAATTTTCCTGAATTCCTTCTACTGGTCCTTTAGATTTCAGCAGAGATGTCATTTCCTCTGGGAAGCTTTCTTAGATCCCAGGAGATTGGATAAGGTGCTCTGTTCATGTCATACATAATATTTATCACTGAAATAGTAGGTGGATAGGTCCTCATTTACCTTTTTGTATTGTCTCCAGACTAGGGACTGTGTGTGTCTTGTTCATCACTATACCCACAACACCTAGTCCCTGGACTACAGAAAGAAGCCAATGACTATTTGTTGAAGGATTAGATAATTAACAAATGGACAAGCTACTTTTCATAGCTTTCTTAAACGAAACTCAAGTCCTTTAGTAAATATTTTCTGTGTGGGAAACATTGTTTAGGGCTTAAAATATGTAAGCATTAATTGTGGCTATGGAAAAATGTTTTATCAAGGATTGAATCTTTGGAGAGTCAACCAAATAAAGCTTAAGCATTCTGTGGAAGAATACAGTAAATAGAGAATTTTTTTTACTAACGCTCACTTGTTCAGCTCTGAATCTCATTTTCCTTTATATCTTTGATCATTGCGTTATAGAATCCATGGGTATCATCAAAACTAGAGGGACTGAAAGCTTGGCTATGAAGGAATTTGTGAGTATCTCAGTCACTCCTCTAAATGATACATAAGTGACTTATGGGTGTATGTCTGCATAAAAATTATAGATCAGAAATACACATTTTTAAATGCAGCAGACTTCTTTTTTAGGTACATAATGTTTACAAGACTTGTCAATACAAAATCACTTCAGGTTGATCATTATATATAATTGTATATAAAATATGTAACTACGTTTGAGATGTATTTTTAGGTATAAGGTCTGGATATTACTCATTTCATTATTCTTCCCACTATTTTTAAATAGTCATTCTGTAGTGGCTAATTTTGACCTTGGCATAGACCCTAAAACATTTCATTTATGTTATGACTCACAAATGGAAATAACAGGAGAAAATTAAGAACAACAACAAATGATTGATTTTTGAGTCATCACTTGATTTTTTATAGTTTTATTTTTATAATTTTATTTTTATACAATATTTAGGAATACTAAAAGGGCAGACCAACATTTCATTTGAACCTAAATAAGCCATTACATTAACTTGATTTTTCTCCTCATCAAGAACACCTTTTCCTTTTTCATGTTTGCCAAAATTATCAGCAAGCATTATTATTTCATCTGAAAAAAAATCATTTACGAAATAGGCACAAAAATGTTTATCTTTTCTATGAAAAATATCAAAATAAGATTTTAGTTAAAGATAGTCTCTCAAAAATATACTCCTTGACTATTTTTAAAGTTCTTTTATCAGGTGTATACATTTATCTTTAAAAAGCAGGTACAAAAACTCATGGGACAACTAAATCCTCAATTGTTTTGAAACTCAGATATGAGTTTTTGAGTGGGCTCTAAACTTGCAAATTATAGCTTCTCATCCTTACTGACACACTTGATAAAAATGATACTAAAGTTTATTCTTTCATTTACATATTTGATTTGTAGTCATTGATTTCCCATTTGTGCCAGAGCCTGTGATAGGTGCTGACAGAGGTCAGTGAGTTGGCCTTCTGCTGGTTATTGTCTAATGTGATTCTTCTTCCAGCAGAAGGGTACACTTGCTCTTGGTGAAGGAGTTCATTGAACTGAATTAGAGAATTACTCCTCAGCCTAACAGGAAGATCATGGAACTACCTTACAGGGTTGTTGTGAAATTTAGGCGATAAGACATGTAAAGTATTAGAACTTTAGTGCAGGGCATGTACTCAGAGCTCGCTAAAGTTTGCTAAAAATCAATTAAAAAAATCATATAATTGTATTGTTGTAGGAGACCTTATAGTTTATCTAACAGTCCACCCTCCTCATTTTAAGGTTGGGGAATTCGATTCTTAGTGGAGTTAAGTAGCTCACAGAAGGTCACAGCTTTATTGTTAGCAGGAGGTACAGTGGAACCCAAGATCTATTGTTTCTAATTCCCATAAAATTTTTACTGTAGATGCTGCCAGAAAAGTTGTGACTTGGGGGAGAAGAAGCGTAATAGTTCCAGCACATGGCAGATGCTCAGTGCATGTTTATTGCATCAATACTGAACAAAACCATTACCTCAAGGAAAAATCCTAACAGTGTAAGAGCTTTCATAAGCCTGATGACACACGGTTGAATGTTTTTATTCCAGTTGAGCATAGTTGGATTTCTTAAAAATACCGCATTGGCTGGTGGTTCATGTGTGGCGTGATTTGCTTGGGTCAGATCCATGGAAAACGTGCGCCAGGAAAACAATTCCACCATTGTTTATTGATCAGGTGCAGTCTCCTACCCACTCACCAGACATGACCCACGAGACATGTTCACGCTGGCAGCCGCTGCTAAGATTACCAAAGGCATCCTCTTGGTTATGGAGATTTGAAAAACAGAAAGAGTCTTTCTTATTTTCAACCCAACTTACTTGGTCCCAGAGAATATCAAGGAGCTATGAGCAAGTGTCAAGTTCTCAATGTGGTCCTGCAGATAACGTTCAGAGAGAGCCTGAGCCACACATGTAAGCACTAACACCTTTAGCCCCATGAGCCGTAGAGCATTTTAACTCACTATTTCAGGAATAAGGCAGCAGTAGCCTGTGGTAGGTTCGAAGAGGAAAGTAACTTTCCTTTCTGAAAAGGAAAGAAGCTCTGTTTGTGCTTGCCTCTCCTCATACCTCCAAGATCATGAAAGGATTTTGAGGTACTGGGGTGTTTTTCCAAGATCAGCCTCAGTCACTGCCCAAAAGGCTGCACACTTCTTTTCATGCCTCACTCACAGACTTGAAGGAAAGAATGAAATCATCAGCTCAGCAGGCTGTGGGTCTTGGATGAGTAATTTTCCAACTTAGGAATAGAAGGGGGAAAAAGGGAGGAATAAGGGAAGCACAGAGGAATTGGGGGCAATATTAATTCTATTTGGGCGAGGACCCATTTGTTGAATGATGATATTAATCCTTGAAGTTCAGGGTTAAGTCTCTTAACTTTTCTTCTATAACTGTAAACATACTTATCATTTTGTGCAATAACAGTAGAGTGTAAAGCAGTGATTCTTAGTGGATAATTTTGACCCCCTACTCAGGGACCATTTATCAGTGTCTGAAGACATTTTGATTGTTAAAACTTGGGGGTGGGAGGGTGCTATTGACACCTAGTGGGTGAGATCATGGTTGCTGTTAAACATCCTACAATGCACAGGATAGCCCTCATACAAAATATTATCCTGTACAAAATGTCAATAGTGTCAGAGTGGCAAACCCTGGTGTAGGGGTGAAAAGCTTAATTAAGGGAGCTAGACTGATTAATTTTCAATATCCAAAGAGAGCCTGAGCCACATCATATAAGAATATCAACCTTTACTCCTATAAATTATGCAATGTTTAATAAGTTAAGTAAGTTTCACTCTTAACTGGTAGCCTTGGACAACTTATTTAACTTCTGTTCCTCAATTCTCCATCTGTAAAATGGGATAACAACAGTACTTTCCTTATAGAATTTTGTGAGGATTAAATACACACACACACACACATACACACACACAAGGTTCTTAAAAAACACTGCCCAGCATATATATAGTCAATACTATGCAAATATTAGTTATTAGTAATAGTTATTAATTAACTAGTACATAACTAGTAATTAATATTAATAAATATTAGTTAAACAACACAAAGTATATATAAGAACCATCAGAACAGTAGAATTGCTAAACAAATATGTTTTTGAGGCATATTTTACTAATGCCACCTTAAAAGATAATGATCAATATAGGCTGATTAATTTGATGAAATCCATAAAATATTGGAATTCAAGTGATAATGAGCTGTGTGACACTGTAATTACTCTGCTCATTTCCTACAACTGATTTAATGCTATGATGTTGAACTAAAATGGATGTCCTTGTACACCCTAGTACATGGTATATGCTTGGGTTGTGTTGAATATAGCTAGTAATTATGTTTGCAAAATTCTTAAAAGATGTGTGAATTTCCAAAGGAACACAGAACTGTGATCTACAAAGAAAGACTAATGGACATACAGTTAAAAATTAACTATTCATCTGGCAGGGCTGTTGGTGTCCATAAGAAATAAAGGCACTTGACTTTTAATATAACAAAGATAAAATTCAAAAAGGTC